>CANXYC013070845.1:0-104476 GCA_948193065.1 Aleurites moluccanus | reverse complement strand
ATAATATAATCCATGTACTATATATATATATATATATATATATATATATATATATATATATATGTGTGTGTTTGTTAAATATATCAAAGGGTTGAAAAAAGAAGAAGAAGAAGTTAAAATGCTAAAATTTTCTTATTGCTTGCACTGAGATCAAAGTTAATGTCTTTTTCTGCCATGAAAATGAGGGCCTTTTGTTTTTATATTTTTCCAGTTTTGTAGTTTTATATGTTAAAGTTTTCTAAGGTAGTAAGCCTGGAGGTCTTGGAATTATACTCTGGATCATAAACTGATCCCATGCATTTCTTTTCCTTCATTCATTATTATTCACCCATTAATTAACAATCAAACATACAATTTAATCAGTCGAGATATTATATGATCAAACTAAACTAAATTGTCATTTTATTTATATTGAAATTTTTTTTTATTTATTTATTTTTTTATTTAAAAAAATTAATCTCAAACTATTCAAATAAAATTGTTTGCAATCTTTCTAAGATCTCTTCATGTAACAAAATTATTACTTTGAGAGTACATAAGGCTCAACAATTTTTTTTTTTAATATCAAATAAGGAAAAGCAATTTTAATTCTATTATCACGAAAAATATATATTTACTGATAGATTATGTCTTAATATATAAGACTCAATAGTTTTTCTTAGTACAGACTCAACAATTATGTCTAGTTATTTGGCTATGGAATTAGAAAGAACATATGGAGGAGCATATAATTAATTAAACTTGGTAAAATTAATTTACATGATGATCTGATGGTGAGATATAAGTAGATAACAATATAAAAAAAATTAAAAATAATGCAATGGGGCAGTAAATTAATTTAAAAGAATGGTCCATATACCCTCCCATTGGCAGCTCTTGTTTATATATATTTATTATATGATGACATAACGAACAAGAAACTCTTTATCTTTTTCCAGGAAAGAGCCAAGAAAAGAATTAAACACTAAAGAACAAGATTCAACCACTATAGGACTAGCTACCATCATCACTACCTCATAATATGTCAAAAATAAGACTAAAAAACAGAATTTTAATGAGCACAAATGGTAGCATTTATATAATAAAATCAAAATAAAGCTCAGTCGGTGACCATAAAGTCCTGTAATAAAACTATGACAGATACAGAAACAGCTCACTGTTGTTCATTAATTCCACGCAAAGAAAAAAAAAAGCAATCTCATTTACATATCTAGGATTCAAAATTGAAGACAGATTATTCAATACGTAAGAGTAAAATATACTCATTAAAAAAAATGTGGGATTTAGTATCCTACGTATTTATGATTATAGAATGCACTATTTTTAATGCATTCAATACACACAATAATTTTACGAAATTGAGAAGTCGATTGTGCATTTGCTTATCAATGAATCTAAAGGGCGAGAGAGGGAGGAGAACTCGAGAATGCTAAAAGCTTGGCTTGTGTCAGGCTTAATTTACACTGCAGAAGCAGTTCTCTGTATCCTTCTCTCTTTTTCTTTCTTTCTTTTATATATATACACACACACACACAACACACACGTATAACAAGAGAAATTTACACTGCAGAAGCAGTTCTCTGTATCCTTCTCTCTTTTTCATTCTTTCTTTTATGGATTATTATATATCTCATCTCTCATCTCATATTTTTTTTTTTTTTTATAACCACATCATCAGTAAAAAAATTCTGACTATCAATACATTTAAAAAAAATAATGTTGCATATAAAAAAACATAATTAACACAGAAATCCACATAATAAGACAGAAATCAAAACATATAATAAGATAAAAAACTTAAATTAATATAAAATTTAATACATGCCAAGCTTCCAGCATCCAAGGATGAAAAACCCCTTGTATGCTTGGTGAGAGACTTGTATCGGAGATCCGGGAACGAAACTCTCATAAAGTTTAAATGGATCAGGATCATTAAACAAAAAAAAAAATTATTAATTTATAAAAAAAAATTATTTAACTCATTTAAATATATTTTTTTTCATAAAAATAATTTTCGACTCATCTAAAATTAATTAAAAATATCATTATTCTAACTTCCGTTCCTATTAGCTCTCATGATAGGCACCACTAGGCCAAGTGCTTAGTAGCTAGTGCTTTGTATTTCTCATCCCCTCTTTTTTCTCACTATTAATTTATTAATGTATAACTTATGTTTAAAAGAAAAGAATAAACCCAAATAGAAATTATAAAATATTTTTCTAAAATAAAAAAAAAAAATATCTAAAAAATATTATATACATTACATAAATTAAAATTTTCAACTGATAAATAATAAAATAATAAAATAATTCAAGATCGACAGATTCACAATAAATTCATTAGGTTTCTCACATACGAAGAATGAATCTTGAATCCCAAACTTGCACCTTACCGGCCAGGCGGCTATCCCCTTGAGACATTCAATGGTAATTAAAGGCATAAACAAAAGTGGTCCAATAAATCAGTTGGGATTCTCTTCCCATGCCAATTCATAACACTATAGTTAAATTTCTTCTAAATTCAAGATTTTTTATTTATCAAATTATGAAAAATTATTAGATAGACCGTACTCATATTTTTTTTATTCATATAAAAATAAATTTTTATAAACATATTTTTATTTTAATCACATATAAATCTATTTTTAATTAAATAAGAGGAGTATATTTTTGTTTTATTTAATAATTATTCTTAAATTATGTACTAATTTTTTTTTTTTTTTTTAATGAAATGTCAACTTTCAATTTCAAAAGTCTAGAGTTGATTTTATAATGTAATTAATCATGTATATGTTGTATATAATATAATGTTTACGATCATGTATTTAAATCATAATCAATTTTTTTATATATGAGGAGAAAAATAAAAGAAAAGGAATATTATGATTATGATTGATACGAGGGTTGTTATAAAAATTTGGTCACGGGCAAGAGAGTATATATACAAGGGTCAACTCCTATAAGCAATTAGGTTTGTCTTTCTAAAATTTTTATTTAATAATTATTTTTTATATTATGCCCACGAACATTATTCTTCTCATCATTGCCTCCAATTTCTCCACACCCACACCCACACCCGCTGTACAGAATCTCCAACTAGGGAAGGTTAGAGGAATTAATGATCGTTATACCAAAAAATATTAATATAATCACAAATTATATTTAGGGATGGAATCAGAAATTAATTTTGAGTTGTTTGAAAATTTAAAATTTTTTTAAAATATAAAAATTTTTAAAAAATTAATCGTGAGTAAATCGAAACTATATAAAAAATTGAAAGTAGATGAATCAAATAATTTTTTTTTATAAATTAATAATTTTTTTTTTTATTGAAATGTCCAAATCTATTTGGATTCAAATATCTTTCCGACCCTAATTATATTATTAATTATAATCTTAATTAACTTATCTAATTAATACTAAAAATAAAAAATAAAACCCCTCTAATAACTTAATAATTAATATTTGACACATATAAAAGACTTAAAAAAGGTAGTCTAGCTATAACTAAATTTAATTTGTCCTTTTACTCACATTTTTATATAGTAAGTTACAATTCCACCAAACTTTAAATAATATATATATATATATATATATATATATATATATATAGTTTCTAATCATATGGGTCGTGTAGAATTTTGACCAAATACAGATTATTTAATATTTAGGTACTTTGCCCATTTTCACACTACTAACCTCTGCATGCGTGTCACGTATTAATGATATGTCCCTTTTTTTTCTTTGTTTTTTAAATATATAAATATAGGAAATACTGAGTAAAAAAGATATTATTATCTTTACAAAATAAAAAAAAAAATCAAAAAAATTCTTTTAATTAAAATGTATAATCACTTATTTATTGGATATATAATAAAAATATATACACATAATGTATATAAATTTTTTTATATAAAAAAATATTTATCTACATTTGGTATATACATTCGATAAGAATACGTATAGTAAAAAAAAATAATATTATTATATTTTCACTAAAGGAAAAAAAAAAATCTTTTAATTAAAATGTTTAATCACATATTTATTAGGGGTATAACAAAAATGTATATATTTGGTGGAAGTAAATTTTTTCTATGTAGAAAAATACTTTTCTACACTAAATATATATTAATCAAATGAGATAAAAACATATATAGTAAAAAGGATATTATTATCTTTTCACTCAAGAAAAAAAAAAGACAAAAAAGTCCTTTTAATTAAAATGTATAATAACTAATTTGTTAGTTATATAACAAAAATATATAGACATGGTGTAGGTAAGTTTTTTCGGTAAACTTAATAATAGCCTATTAAATATATATTAACACTATATATATATTTTTCATAAAAAAAACACTATATATATATATGGAAAAAACTTATTTATAGTAAGTGTATATATTTTTATCTTTTTTTTATCTAGTGAAAAGACAGTAATATTTTTTTTTATTATATATATTTTTATCTCATTGGATAAATGTATACATTTAATATAGATAAATATTTTCCTTAAGTCTACTATCAATGAACTCGATCTTAATATTTTATCCAATTTCTAACGTTTAATCAATTTTCAATTTATTTCTAGCCATCTAATAATCATTCCTTTTAATATTAATTTTTTATTTAGTGTATATATATGTATTGGATTTTTCAGGTGAAATTTATGCGAAATATAGCTGTTTTAACATTTATATATTTTATTTATAAAATTTAAATTTAAATTTTATTTAAATGGAATAAATTTTTTAACACTAAAATTAACATAAGTGGTTATATTTAACATTATATATAAGATTACTATATATAGTTTTTGTTTCTAGTTAGTATAGGCTGGTCCATGACTAAGCAACCACCCTCTCCTGTGATATAATTAGCAGCTTTATAGCCTTCCGGTGCCCATTATCTTCTCTCCAGTCTCCACCTTTCTCATTTGTACAAAGCAATTAATTATATATATATCTTCAAAAACAAGTCATTTGATTCAGCCTTTTGCTTCACTGAAACATAAACTAAAGTATTATCCATATTAAGAGCAATAGAGTCAAGAATGCCACCCTATTCCACCAATTTGGTGGGTCATATATATATATATAAATTCAAGTTAGTGAAAATAAAAATAAAAATTAACAATCTAATTCCTTATTATGAAAAGGGTATTTGATTATTTTGTTATGAATCCAACAATAGACTTTCTTTTTAATTTACAATTATGTGGTGAGTAAAAATTAATATAGGTCTATCATTGTGCATCATATTGAAATTATTTATGTAATTTATTAAAGATAGATCATAATTTTGGAACAATCATGTTCAGAGGGTTGGAAACTCACTTAGACTTCACTTATAAAATTTAAATTTAGGTAAGTAAGAGATTTTATTTCTAATTTCAACTTTAATTCAGTCTGTTTAAAATTTTCCATCTAAATCAGTCGGGATTGAAATTCTTAATTATATAGACGTCATTCTGTTTAATTAATAAAAAGAAAAATTATTGAAGAAAGCAGATTCTCATATTATTTTACCATTTCTTCATGCCTACTATACCTCCTTTGTTGGAAATGCATTTCTTCTTTTGAACATAAGGGTAGTTTAAATAATACTAATACTAATACTAATAAATAATATTAATATGCCAAGATTGATAAAATTAAAAATATAATACAGATGAAAAAATAAATATAAAAGGTCATCACTAAGTGAAAGACAATATAAAAAGTCACTGCTGGATAAGAATTGAAATCAAATTATATCATAGATGAAGAAACAAATTTGAAAACTCATCACCGAGTAAAAAATAATTAATAAAAAAAATCACTACGATGCAAGAGTTGAAATCAAATTAGAATATACCAAAAATTGAAAGAGAAATTGAAATTTCAATTTGAATTATACCATTTTACAAATGTTGAAAATTTATACAATTTTAAAAATACTAACATTAAAGGCTAGTTATTGAGATTAAAAAGCTCATATGTATGTGCTTATTTAATATTTTATATTTAATTAATGTGTGATTTATATCTTAATAAACTAAATAATTTACTAACATTTTTTTTTGTTGGTTACGAGATTTATAATAGCTAAATTATTATTGGTTATCTAATAAGAAGTAATATTTTGTTCTATTCTTTGAAAAATATAGACGCTTTATATATAAAAGGGATAATTATAAATTTGATATTTGAATTTTTCAAAATTTTTTATTTGAATATATAAAATAAAAATTTTTACAATTAAGTATCTGAACGGTTAAAAAATATATCAAAATGATACTTTTCACTGGAAAAAATTTTATCTGAGTGTCATGTATGCACTGTGAGAATCGTTCTGTATGATAACTTATATTATCACATTAGTAACCCAATACAAAATCACCAAATTAACCTCAAAAGCAATATTTTTCCTTACTTCTCCTTCTCCTGTATCAATTACATTTAACATTTTTCCTCCCTATTTTCCCTCACTTTCTATCCTCCCAAATACTCTCCAACGCCATAGCAATTGTCACCACTTTGTACCTCTTTGCTTCACCGCCCTTCACCATCAAAATTTCGGCTAAGTTATAATTAACACTATCACTATCCCACACTTTTCCTCCTCTAAATTCAAGCCCACTATTTATCGTCAAATCGACCCATTTGTGAGATTTTCATTAAATTTCTTATGTATCAAAAAATCACCAGTATCACAGGATTAAGATAAGGTTTTCATACCAAAAAATAAACAGAGAGAGTAAACAAACAATACCTAAAATGAAATATTCAGCTTAAAACAATACTCAAATTGAGATGAGGTTTTAACAATTAATTGATCTTGTTAAGAAAGAAAAAATGGTTTATGGCTTTGCATCTTATTGTGGTTAAAGAAACTGATTATTTGTTGGGATTTCTTGACTCTAAAAACAAGAATTTTTTGGATTGTTTTTGGAGTTATTGTGGGTTTATAAGGAGGTGTAAAAAGAGTTGGAAAGTGAGTGAGATTTTGCATTGAAAGCTGAGATTTTGAAGTTTATGAAAAATTCAAAGATATAGAAGGCGTTTTCAAGTAAAAAATAGTTAATCGATACTGAGTGTTTCATATTGGGATTTAGATGATAGTTTAAATGAAGAAGAGGGAATTCTTGTAATTAAGATTTGATAACAGATAAATAATCCAAGAATTCAGTGGTTCAAGAGAAGATTTTGGAGAGCAATGAATAATGGAGTTTTGAAGAATCTTCTTTTCACACCGCTGTTGATTCGTATCTTCAACATTCCTTATTCGATTATTGATATTTAATACCAACAATTTATTGTTGGTGTTGTAGGATTTGGGTTGTTTAGGGAAGATGGGAAAAGAAGATGTTTGGGATATGAGTTCTAACGTAATATGCTGATGAAATGTGTTTAGGGTAAGTTATAATTAACACTATCACTATCCTACACTTGTCCTCCTCTAAATTCAAGCCCACTATTTATCGTCAAATTGACTCATTTGTGAGATTTTCATTAAATTTCATATGTATCAAAAAATCACCAGTATCACATGATTAAGATAAGGTTTTCATACCAAAAAATAAACAGAGAGAGCAAACAAACAATACCTAAAATGAAATATTAAGCTTAAACAATACTCAAATTGAGATGAGATTTTAACAATTAATTGATGTTGTGAAGGAAGAAAAAATGCCTTATGGCTTTGCATTTTATTGTGGTTAAAGAAACTGGTTTTTTGTTGGGATTTCTTTGGATTGTTTTTGGAGTTATTGTGAATTTATGAGGAGGTGTAAAAAGAGTTAGAAAGTGAGTGAGATTTTGCATTGAAAGCTGAGATTTTGGAGGCGTTTTCAAATAAGAAACAGTTAATCGATACTGAGTGTTTCAGGTTGGAATTTAGTTGATAGTTTAAATGAAGAATAGGAAATTCATGTACTGGTAATAAGGATTAGGATTTAATAACAGATAAATAATCTAAAAATTCAGTGGTTCAATAGAAGATTTTGGAGGGCAATAAATAATAGAGTTTTGAAGAATCTTTTTTTTCGCACCATTGTTGATTCATATCTTCAACATTCCTTATTCGATTATTGATATTCAATACCAACAATTTATTGTTGGTTTTGTAGGATTTGGGTTGTTTAGGGAAGATGAGAAAAGAAGATGTTTGGGATATGAGTTCTAACGTAATATGGTGATGAGATGTGTTTAGGGTTATTATATTTGTAGTGGCATATGAATGTAAATTAAAAGAAAATTTTATGGCTTTTAGTCATCTTATATCTTCATCTGAGGTGGAAAACTATTTTTTCTTAGAGAATGGGCCTTACCGCATCTAATTAACATAAAAAAAAAATGAAGCAAAATACTATATTGATATATTTTTTGGCTATTTAAAAATTTTCAGTTTATAAACTAAAATTGAAAATTAAAGTTCAGACATCAAAATTTATAATTATTTCAAGGAATTTTTATTTTTTTATTTTTTCATTTTCCTTATAAATAAAATGTTGATTTTGATTGCTTTGTTTTCTTGATTGTTGGGCTGGTAACGGTGAATTGGTTATGATGTTAACGCATTGTTCGAGTAATTGGAGGGCAAATACAAAAAATTTACAAAATTCAATTCCTGAGAAAGAAAGAAAGAAAGAAAGAAAAGCAAAAGCTCTCACTTTCTCTACTCCCATGGGCGAAGATCTGCCTCTCTCATTTTGCTTGTGATTACGATCTGGAATCTTTCATTTCCCATTCCTCTCTTTATTTTCTCTCTCTTTCTTTCTTTCTTTTCCTCACTTCTATCAAAATCTGTACTGTCAGTGTCTCTCTTCAGTACTCTGTTTTATTTAGATCATCAACATCAGCAATTAACACATCCCCACTTCTCTTTCTTTTCACTTTTATTTGATTTTTCAACACCACCGCTTTATACGTATATACACTTTTTTATTTACACATCAAATCCATATAATTTTTATTTTTATTTCCAATAATCATGGATTTAGAACTCTCAAATTCACTGAATTTTTCTATTACTGCATGATGGCAAATAACATTGATTTAACAAAAAAGAAAAATCACATCTTGACTACAACTCATTAGAAAATCAAAAAAGGTTTATAACAATTTTTGGTCTATATCATATAGTTGAAAATTAAATTTCTACTTTATTAAACCATTAGCAATGGCACGATTAGTATCAACACGAGTAGTTTCATACACAGGAAGTTCTTGACAATACCTATCTTTTCCAATTACTGAAAGATGATCAAGTTCAAACAAATCCGAACTCGAATAACTTGCAGCATCATCGTCATCATAATCATCTTCTTCTTCAACCTCCAAAAAATTACCATTTTTCTTATGATTTTGATGATAATCTTTCAAGTATTCTCTTGCTACTTCCTCAACTTTTCTACTCTTGTCCATTACTTGAAACTTGAGCTCATCACCGATCTTTTTCGATGGTGATTTCCCAATTTTCCATGCTGTTGGCAGAGAAATAGACATGAGAGTAGATGATAGTTCTTCTTCTTCTTCTTCTTGGTATAAGCATTTGTGACCACAGGGTCGACAATCTTCATCAACAATTACACTAACAGGGTAAAATCGAACAGTCCTTTTGACCCCATTTCGCAGTTTTTCTCTTGTTGATGGTGAATTCTTGCTTAAGCATGATCTTGAAAAGGATGAAGCAGAAGAGCAAGTTGATGATGCTTGTGCAGATTTTAATTTCCTCTCTTCATCACAATTGCCAAAAATGGAAGAAGAACAAGAAGAAGAAGAAATTTTTGATTTCTTTGTGTTACCAGTTGTGAACAGAGAATTGATGAAATTTGCAAGCTTACCACCTGGTGAAATTGGCTGTTTCATCTTCTTTAAATTGTTGTAAATCTTTAAGGCTCTTGATTTGGACTTGAATATGCTCTCTTCAAACCTTGGAGTCTGATTTGTAGAAGAGCTGCACTGATAATCACCAAACATATGCAATTCACTCTGTTCATAAAACAGTGTTCTCTCTGTTTTCCCTGTTTTTTCTGATCGAGCAGGGACGCTGGTTTTTATAGGCTTAGGCCTCTGAGGAGCTAAAGAAGAAGCTCTTGATCTTGCACCGTAGAAGGATTCTGTATCTGAGGATGAGAATCCACCAGAGCTAGAATCTGAGGAGATTGAAGTTGAGCTAAAAAACAGAGCATCTTGGTCAAGATCTTTATCAAGATGTGATTTTCTTTCAAATTCTGTAAAGTTTAGTCTCCTATTTTGTGTGGTGGTAACCTTTTGGCTAACTTTGCGATCCATCCATTTTTCAATCAAACAAGCTCGTTGAAGAGCAGCCATTTCTTTATCTTTTTCAATGACTCTGCCACTTTTTACACCACCAAGGCCTTTACTCTGCTTCTTGGGCATTATTGTTTCTCCATAGAATTTCAAATCTTCATGCTTATTTGTGTCACTTTCACAGACAGAACGGTAGATTTCATCAAGAAGAGTTGAAGAGAAAGATGGGTTCTTTCCCTCGTGCTTATTTCTATCTTCTCTCAATGCTTTCTCCCACTTATGCATTGTTTCTTTGTGGAAAATGTGCAAACAAGAAAGAAGATAAAAAAAAATTATGAGGAAACAGAGATATAAAGAAACAAATAAGAATAGATTGTGTTCCCTATTTTTGTCTGTTTAGAGAGACTAAAAGGCTGCAAAGAAAAGAAGTGAAATCAAATCATGAAAAAAGGAAAATAACCATTATTGAAAAAAAAAATACTTGTGTTTTGGATGCAACAGAAGAAGAAGAAAGAAAGAAACAAGAACAGAAAGAAAAAAAAAAAAACACAGAGCAAATGATGCGGTTTCAAGAAAAGAGAAGAGTTAACATCTAATGAGAACCATAATGGCACGCCTTGACTAGCCCAAGAAAGAAAGAAAAAATGGCATGCCTTGACGTCTGAAGATGGAGAGAATGGGAATAGAAGAGAGAGGCTTTATAAAGGGGATCGACCATACGCGTGCATGTCCTTACTTTGGAGCCAATGCCAGCTTGGCGTTTGCTGACATGGCACCAAATTCGAATTTGAAGCCGTTGATCTAGATCACGTAAATAGAAGAAGGAGAGGAGATGGGAATTCACCGGTAAGTTGTACATAAACAGAGAAATAGTGGGGTCGATATGTTGGTGTGAGATAGAGATTTTGTAGAGATGGTAATTGCAGATCGGAGACACTGGATTTTTTTTTTTTATTTAAATCCACAAATTTTTTTTATGCAATAAAAAATTTCACTCATATTTTATGACTGACATTAATTTAAATAAATTTAATTTGATAAAAATTCGAACATAAATTCTTTATTATAAATTATTCTTACTCGGAAACTCAATAAAATCATACATTGCCGAATCTATCTTTTAAATAAAAAACACTCAATTATTATTAATTTAAATTCAATAAAATCATACATCGTTGAACCTATCTTTTAAATAAAAAACACTTAATTATTATTAATTTAACCACTAAATTTAAAATTTTTCTCTCTGATTAGGAATATATTATAGTTTCATGCGTTTAAATATTAAATTAATAAATAAAAAATATTAATTGATATGAATTATATATTTATTATTTATTAATTAAAAAAAAATCAATGTTCTTTTCTGTGTTAATATAATTAACATACACTCGGTACAAATAAAACTTACAAGTTGAATTTTTTTTCTATGTTAAAGTAGAGAATTCAAATTTAAATTTATTGTAAGATTAAGTTCACTTAACATTATATTATGCTTCAACAGCATCACAATTGAAACTTTAAAATTAAGTGGAGAGATTTTTTTGATAAAATTAAATATTTATTAATTAATAAAATAGAATAATATAAAAATATAAAATCTCTTAAAATATTCTAATTCCTCAAAAACAATATCAAAATAAACTTTTCAATTTTGGATACAAAGATATGCATCACTTAATTATTAATTATATACAGGGGAACCTGGGAATATTATCAACCTGAAACCTCTATTTTGTACCATTTATTATCTCATTTCATTTTTATGCGTTATATTATTTATTTTTTAATATATTTTGATAATTTTTTTTTATATAATATGACATATAAATAAAAATATAAAATGGGATATATAAGGGGACTCAGAATTCAAACCGGAATATTATTACTATTGACTCTAATATTGCGTTGAGAAGTGGAAAAAAATACACAATTTTCAAATTTCTGGTACCAATTCTGCTGAAAATAAAATGGTTACATTCTTCTATCATAAAGAGAATGGTTTGTTAGTCTATTTTTGTTGGAATTATTATTGAAAATATTGACCATAAAGTATTAAAATTATTTTTAGAGAATTGAATGTATTTGTATCATGAAAATTTTAAAAGTTTTAAATGGACTTGAAAATTAAAAATTTTATCTTTTATATTATATATAGGTTAAATACAACAAGTGACTAGTGAGAAGGGATGATGGGACTTACAGGTTCAGTTGAATTTGATTCATCTTAAAAAAAAAAAAAATCTCATTAGTTTATAAAAAAAAAATTTATTTAATTCATCTAAATCTAATTTTTTTACGCAGTCTTATTGATTATGAGAGAATAATGATTTTAAAAAATATATATACTTGCTTCACCCAAGCTCATTTTAAATTGAATTATATATTTATTTTATATTTATATAAAAAATTTAATTTTCAATCAATTTAAAATTAATTTCCAGAATCCCTAATAGTGAGACATTAAAAATTATATATATATATATACATATGGTAACTCAAAGTGATTAATGATTTCAATTTTATCACTCACTATTACCTTAAATATTTTTGATATACCATAAAAAAAAAAAAAAAAAAAAAGTATTTGTTAATTGTCAACCAAGAAGATTTGATTGTTGATGATTGCTTTTATATAAATGGTTGTTTTTTGTATTTGATATAGTTTTATTATATCTACCATCCACATTATTAAATATTTTAACTTGGAAACAAAATACAGAAGGCCTAAATATATATAAATAATAAGAGGAAGGTTCGATGCTGTTGGTTCATAAATTCTCATTGAGTTGGCATAGTCATAATAAATTATTGAAAAGAACCAAAGCATAAACAACTAAACATGCATGAGACAAGAAACACAGTATATTTAGAGAACATTCAATGGAAGTGAAACCCTTCTATTTTTTTTTTTTAAATTTGTACTTAGTGTCTGGTTAATTGGAGTTTTAATTTTCTTGATATTAGATATTTGTTGTCATAGAATAGTTTTTACCTACTATTTTATTATAAAGCATGGGAGAGATTTTAAGATGATGATGATGATATGATCTTTGAGAAATTGTGGATAAAATAATTTCCAATATTTGGTGTGAGGATGAGGGATAAAAACTTGGATTATAGTGCACTATACATGTAATTAAAAACATAGCACATGAATTTGTTGAAAAAAAAATTTTATATTTATAATTTTTAATGGGCCACTTAGTGGAGAGATTAGACATCACCATGGAACCATATATCTTTAATCATCTAAATTATTACATAATTAAGGATGAGTTTTTAACTAAGACTTAATTAATTCAGTCACTTTTGAGGGTCCAATTAGTGAAAGTATACTTACATCACGTTTTTAATTATTAATTTATATTTACATCACGTTTGATTCAACTGTTTATAATAACTAATAATTATTAATTGATAATTGATTATTGTTAAGTATTTAATAAAATTATTATTAGTTGTTATTGTTAATATATATAATGAGAATTACGAATAATATTTATTTTTTATTTAAATATATTTAATATAATAATTTATTTTTTATTTAAATAAATAAAAAATATTTAAAAAAATTTAAATTGGAGATTTTGTTAATAATTATTATTTGACTACTTAATAACTTATGTTTATCACTAAAAAGTAATTAAATAAATTTAATGTAGTTATTAAAAAAAAATTAATATTTATATCAAAAAATTTTGTCAAACACCTATTTAATAAAATATTAGAATTATGGGCATATTGTTGGATCCATATGGACCATATCCCATACATATTCTACTAATTAAATAGAATAGAAAGCCATTATTATTGATGCACATGGAAATTTACGATTCTCATTTTATACCCTATAACTTGGTTATTAATGTACTTGATATGGGACCAATTAGTTTATTTTTTAAAAGAAAAAAAAATTATGTACTTTCGAATTTGAAAATGGGTATAAAAATACAATAATTAGCTTTATTACCCAAGTTTAGAAATGATAGTTGAAAAGTGTATGCAATAATGATTATAACCTTTAATCATGGGAAAAACTCAGCCTTTAACCATGGTGGGTAATTAATATCATGAAGAGGAGCCTGTAAATTAAAATTTGTTGCCTTTTTCTTTCTTTTTAATGATGTAAATTTAACCTAGTAGTCTTATTTGCGCGCTGAATTTAATAACGGTCTATTCATGGTTATCAAAATCAGAACGAATTAGTCGGTCGAATTAGAAAAATTAAAAATCAAATTAAGAATCGAGTCAATCAGTTTTTTTTTTATGTGTCTTTAAAGAATCAGATTAAAAATTAGTAAACCGATCGTTAATCAGTGAATTAATTGAATCGGATCGATTTTTTCAATTCAGGCGGAGCATTTTTTTTATTTTTTTTATTAAAATAACATCGTTTTTGTCAAGCAAAAATGATATCGTTTTGAGTTAAAAGAAATTAAGAAAATTTCAGTAGTTTCGTTTTAATTTTATCCGATGCCAAAATCATGACCTTATCACATATTATCCTACTGTGTGAGTAGATATTTGAATAAGTGAATGTTCATAACTTATTATATATATATAACTTTTGATTTAATATGATTAAATTGACATCATAAAAAATATGAACTTATATAAATTCTTAACTTAACCATAATTACATTATATTTATTTTCATCATATATATAATAAATGTCAATTTATATAAATATATATATATATATCGATTTTTTTATTTAACCGATTCAACCCTGATCAGACTTCTGATCCTCTGTCTTCACTGGTTCTAAAAACATTGTGGTCTATTCTTTCTTCAAACCTAGATTATACTGTTCAAGTTAATTTCAAAGAGTAATTTTGATAAATTAATTAATTAAAGCTCTCATTTTATATAGAAATTATTAGGTGAATCTAATTTAACACATCATATTATATACTAATTAATGGTAATATGATATATCATTGTGTTAATTATAATGCACATCATATAATTTAGATAGTTAATTACTATATCCGTTTTATGGGATAATTATTGCTTTACATTTATTATTATTATTATTATTAGTTAATTCATAATATTAAGATAATAAATTTTATATTGACTAAATACAAGATGTTGATTGAGTTTATATATAATTAAATTATCTAACTTTAATAGCCAGTTTTTGAGACTATATAAGTTTCTAATATTTCTAATATAGTATAAGAACGGAAAAATTATTCATATCCCCTATTTAGTCATAATTTGAACTGAATTTTTGGTATATTTCGAATTCAGTTTGATTTCAATTCTTGTTTCTTAGTGGATTTTTTCAATTATCTTTCGTCCTATAATGGGTATTTAACTTCGTCACGTGGTGAGTTTCATTCAATTATGCCTGGTGATTGGCTTTTAGAATTATTTATTCATTTGTGTTGAGTTTTCAGTTGCCATTCAGTTTACATCATAAATTTATAAGAATCAACTGAGTTTAATAAAAAACTATTTTAGCTCAATTATCAGTTGAGAGAGAGTATTAAGATAATCAATCTATATTGATTAAATATAAAATGTTGATTGAACTTATATATAATTGGTTTTCTAATCACAATAACTAGTTTTTAAGATTAGTACTCTCAAAATTATATAAATTTTCAATATTAATATATAATATGACGTGATAAATTAAATTTATATAGAAAAATTCTTTTATGCTAATTATTGATAATTAATAGTAATTTATAGTCAAAATGTAACCTTTTTGCACGTTGCATGATTTTTATTTCCGGTATAATTGAATTGCATGCCCTTACGATCCACAATACAAAGCAGCATAGAAAGCAGCTCATAATTTTGGTCTAACTTTATGACTCAAAAGCCATCTCATTTTGTCTAATTATGTTTTATGTACGTTATGATATATTGTTAATAAATTTTTTTAAAAAAAAGGAAACGCAATTAAAGAGTTTAAGGCTTTTATGGTCAAGTCCTTTAAGTGCAAAAGAAAATGGAAAAATCGTTTAATTATGTGAATGTGTTTAAAATTCGTGAAAATTCATTCCTAATTTCGAGTATATATATAATTTGCATGGTAATTTTTTTAAAATAGTAATATATTATGTAAACTTAGTTTCATATTATATATTAATAATAATATGAGATATCGACGTGTTAATTATAATATATATTTTATAATTTATATAGTTAATTATTATATTCAACTTATAAGTAATTATTATCTATAATATTTAATCATCATTGATTTATCTATAATATCACGTAATAAATTAGATTTATGTAATAAAAACTTTTTTACATAAAGACCATACAAGTTTATAATAACAAAATTAATTGTCCTTATACTTCTCTGAAGAACTTTAATCATGATTGAAACTTAAATTGATCCAAAAAATATTTCTGATGGGAAAAAAATTATAATTAAACAATATGTCAATGTATCATACATTAAAAATAATTTATGGAACAAACCCATCAACAAATAATCAGAATAATAACATGACAAAAATAAAAATGGAAGTTGTAGAATCTATTGATTCTCAATAATCTTTACTCTTGAATTTTTTTTTTAACCACTCTAAAACAATGTCTCATTAGTATATATTGATATATTGGAGTTTTGAAAGAGGAAACTATGTTTATTGAATTTTCTTTTATAAATTTAGTTAGCTTCTATTAGTATTTTTATTATATTAATTTTATAATTATTATGAAGAACATCATTAGCATAATAATTTTTTGCCTATCAGTTACAATGCTTTTGTTGAAATCAAGTACCAATTTTTTATTAACAGGCTTAACAAATTAATAGCAAATTCAAGATGCAGTTGATATATATGATTTTGAATCTCTAAGAAATTTTTAATATCAATAATTGAGGAGTTTATGCACATCTGACTCAGTCTAACATGAAATTAGACTTATCAAGAATCACAAAGATGAAGTTTGTTCCTTCATATCCAATGAATACAAATTGTTATTAAATTTAATTGTAAGTACTAAATTATCTGTCTCAAAATATTATTATTGGAGACAAATATATATTTTTGTGAAAATAGATATAGAAAAAAATTGACACCAAAAGATGTTAAAGGCAAATAATATAGTTTCTAAAATATATAAATAGTAGCAATTCTTTTACCACTACAAGTTGTTATTAAAGGCAATTAAATTTGCCTTTAAATATGACATTAGGGATGAATATTGAATTTCAATTATATCTCTAATTAATTTTAGGGACGATAGGGGTCAATTATTTTATATGCCTCTAAAAGTTTGAGAGACAAATAAATGACTTTTGAAATAAATTTTTACGTCTCTATATCAAAATTTTGTTGTAGTGAAATTATGATAAACTCGTTATAATAAAAAAAAATATATAAATACAAACTTACTAATTCAACGATGATTAATCATAGTTAGGGATGTGCACGGTTTGGTTTGGTTTGAGAATTTAAAAATAAAATTTCTGATTTCAAACTAAATAGAGAAAATATTCATATCAAATTATTTTAAAAATTTAGTACAGTACGGTTCGAAGATTCGGTTATAATTCGGAGATTTTTTTATTTGATTCGGATATTTGGATATTTAAGTTTAATTTGGTTTGAAGATTTGGGGATTTAAATATAATGTTATAATATATATAAAAAAAATTATAAATTTATAATTATATAAATAAAAATATTTATATAAGTAATAGTATATAGACCATATATTATAAATTTATAATTGTATAAATACAAAATATATATATTATAAATTTATAATTATATAAATATATATAAATTAGTTAATCGATTCGGGTATAGTTCGATTTAATGCAATTCTCGGTATGGATATCAAAACATTTTAGTACCGTTTTGTTATATTAATTCGATTCGATTATTTTTCATATCTGAAAATTTTTCTTTTTAGGTTAAAAAATTTGGATCAGTTCGAAATTTTCGAGTCTCGTGCTTAGCCTTAATGGCTGTAGTGAAGCCATAAACTTTATCCACTGAGATTACAAAAAATTAAATATTTTTTTTATAAATAATTATAAATTACATATCTACATTTATTTTTATTTTTGTATGAATTTAATATTTTTTGAATTTTATTCAAAGTAATGTATAAAAAAAAATTAAAAGGCAAAAAATTTAAAAACTATATCCTTTCATTTTTTAAAAATTATCCCTAAAATAATTTTATAAATGTATTGTGTTACTTGAATTAAATATATTATTATTTGAAAAAATTAAAAACAATAAAATTATTGGATATATTAATTATTCAGATGGGGTCATAATATAATTTAAGCATGAAGAAAACTTAAAATACACATAATATTTACAAATTTTTAAATATTTAGATTCGAAAAATAAAAATCAAATAAATTTGCAAGACACACCAACAATTTGAGTGGAATGCAATATATATTTTCAGTGATATTAATTCAAAAAACTTATAAAAATTTTAGAAGGTAAAAATAAATTTATCTCTATCCTGATTAAGAGTTATCACCGATAATTATTAGTGATTATCACCAAAATAATTTACTATTTACATGTATTTTTTCTCATATTTAACAATAAATTTAAAAAACGAGATATTTTAACATTTTTATCAAATTTTTAATGTTGTAATAAAAAAATAATTTTTTGAAAAATATTTTCTAATATTTTTTAGAGACAAATTACTTTCAATGAAACAAACGGATCTCTAAATGTTAAATCTTTTTTAAAATTCATAAGAATTAGAGATTAAATGTGCAAAGCTAGTTGTAAATCTAGCTATATTGCATACGGTAACACATTGGTTAATTATAAAATAAATATGATATATTAATATATATTGTTAATTTCTCTTTATTAGCATCTTTAAAATTTTAACCAAGAAATTAACAATATGATTAATAAATTTAGTAGTGGAGTACTACTGAAAAGGATCACTGATGAGACTGCCTTTTTAACTACTATTATTAGTAATATATGCATATCTAAATCTAATAAATAAACCCAACAAATAACAAAAGAGATAGCTCTACCTGCCACCATAATCCTTACAACATCACATGTTTTTCTATTTCTGGTTTGCTAATGTTCTTCCATTTCAAGACAGGCTATAATGCACTCAACAAGTTTCAGCTTTTATGACTGGTATAAAAGAAAGGAGAGATATTTTGATGCAGAAAGGTCTTAGATTTGGTCTCTTCAATTGGCAATTGGTTTCAACAGTATCTTAAGCATGGTGGGTTTTAGTTTAAAATAAGGTACGTGCTAGGGTGGCTTCCACCATTAACCAGACAATGGTTTCTCTTGTAATTAGTGCATACCTTATATTTAGGTCGAGTTCATCAATACAATTTAAATAAATGAACATGGTGATGAATATATGGAGCCCATCGAGGATCTCCTTTTGAACCATTAGCTTAGTTTAGAAACGCCATCCAATCTACGCCTCATTTGAGAACCTTATTTTGCTTTTCAAGTGTGATCCACATTTAAGACTCTAACTTCCATCATATTCCACTTTGTTATTATCATGGTTTCAATTAAATTCCAACATTTTATTATCAAAGATCCAATTTACGATTAGATTATATATTGATAACTAGATGTTACAATTTTAGTCAAACTAAAATTCATCCGATATGAAACTATATCCAAATTTCACTTGAACTTGCATGAAACTCAAAATAACTCAAACCTATATAATTCAAAAAAAAAATTGAGGGGAGAATTGGGTTGATATTTAACCTGTCACAATTCGAACTAGAACCGTGATCAATGCTAAAGAACAAGAAAACAATATGCTACCAAAATCACTTAAGTCTAACATGTCCATCAACCTATAATATTCATATATTACTTCGGCTATAAACAACATAAATCACTTGATACAGAGATCAGGTTTTACATCATATATATATACCACCATATAAGTGGGGACTCAATCAACCAACAAAATATTTTAATTATCATCCATTAACATAGAGTAATTAAGTTGAAAATTTTTACAATCCATAATGCCTGAATAATTGCAGAAAAACTAAATAAATGTAGAAATTTATTACAACCTTAACAAAATAAAGCCTTTATTCAACAACTCTTATAATTGCTCATCTAACTCTTTTAATTCAGCTGAAGTCATCTTAAAAGGTAGCATTGAAATAAGTTCTATATCTAACTTGTACTACATCTATACAAAATTCAAACTTTATTTCTAGGCCATAATCCTAGTAACTCTTCATGAAACACATCAAAAAGTTCATTAACTATGACACATTTTTCAATCATGTTCTCGTCAATTGTTACATCACTAATCGTTGCCAAGTATCTTCGACACTAGCATCTTCCTTGTGCTCATGGTTGAAATCAAATTGTAAGGTGCAATAGATCGTCTCCTTTGAAGATAAACTCTGTCACTAGATCTGCAAAACACCTCTTCCTTATTTTTGCAATCTACAATGGCATATTGCAAGGCTAACCAATCTATGCCTAAATGACATCTTAAATTAATCACATCTAATATTATAATGTCAGTCGGAAGTTTTCTATCCTCCACCATAACTGAACACAAGTGGAAGACTATATCAACTACTAAGGCTTCACTCAATGGAGTGGCAATAGATAATGGACATTCTAAACTAAATGGTATTGTATTCCCAAACGTACAACCAGATTAGGAGAAATAAAATAATATGTAGCACTTGGATCAATCAATACTCGTGAATAAAAAAAATATACAGGAAGAATATTTGAAATAACTACATTGGATGCCTAAGCATCCTGACGAGTCAAGATGATCACTCTGGCTTGCCCTCTACTTAGTTGACTATGACCCTGTGAATGACCTAGTCCTCTTCCACTCATTATGCCTCCTTAACACCCCTCCTAGACTTTCCTGTTGGCCTCTAAAAGAACTACCCGCCTATAAAGCATAAGGAGTGTTGTAAACAAGTTGACCTACACTAGCCATAGACCCTTGAGTGTTTACTTGCTGACCTCCAAACTAGGAAAAATCCTTGGAGAAGTGACATGGCTAGCCACATTTATATTATTCATTAGAACCAAAAATGGCACGGATCTCAATGCATCTTACCACACCTAGCACAAACACTAGTCTCAAATCCTAATCCTAAACCACTTTGCCCTAAACTCTAACAACTGTCACTGAAATCTTGTCTGTTCTTAGAGAATCTCCATGCGTGATGCTAGTTACTATTTTTCCTTTGTCCTCTTTGTCGATCATCTAAACTACCAGATTTTGATCCCATTGCAAAAGTCTTAAGAGTGAACTCAATGTTACCAAAATCAAATTCACTAGCCTCAACATCTCCTTTGTTTTTCATACTCTTACCCTTAGCTAAGTCAGGAAAAATTTTCATCTCGACTCGACAAGTCCTATCCACAACTTCAGAAAAAATACCACTAAATCTCACTAAAGACATATATGCATCATCCAAACCTATCACATAATGATCCACCTTCATCTACTTAGTAGAAATTAATGTAAAGATATATCTACTAAGATCCAAAAAAAATTTAGTGTACTCCTCAATAAATTTCTCTCTTTGCTTAATTCCCTAAAACTGACACATCTTTCTGAAATGTATAGCATCAAAAAATACCCCACCAAACATACATATTAAAAAATTAATTCTACGCAATCTCATTAATTAATCTTATAATTTATTTGGATTGACATGAATGTGAATCGTTAGAATTTTAATTTGAAATTATAAAAATTTAACTCAATTTAAATTAATATAAGAATTTATGAATTTTAAATTATCTTTAAATGACCTAATATAATATAATATGTAACTCATAAATTAAAATTAAAATTTTTTATATAGTTTTATAACTTTTTAAAAAATTAATTATGAGTGAATTAAAACTGTATATAAAATTAGATTTATATAGGTGAAGTGGCAATTTTTTAAAAAATTAATGAGACTTTTTTTTTTTAGCTAAAATATGCCTAGACATCCCTCCGTCCCTAGATAATATATTCAATCATAATATATTTTGATGTTATTTTAATTAACTACTATTATTCGATTAATAATTCATGTCTTCTACTTTCTGTAATTTAAAATATTATTATAATATCATTTTCAACTAAGAACTTACAATATTTTCCATATAATGAAAAGCAGTTTTAAGCTTATCAAGTTATATATATTACGTCAAGTTTGAATTTGATTTGAAAATATAATTATTTTGATATTAGAGTAAAATTCGAAAAAGATGGCAACTAATTGTGCTCTTGCGATGGGGACCCAAACAGCTAAAAATCAAAATGGAAAAATAAAATTGTAATTAGCGGTCGATCTCTCGCACATCATGCGGACCTCGTGGGTCCAGATGATTTTGGGCCCCATGTAGGGTCCTTAAGTGTACCACGTGAACCATTAACTGTTCGCTGTCCTAATTTAAGTATTTATATTTGAACCATTGCCTCTGACACGTGCGGGTTTTTTTTGTGGGGTCCTCTCTGTATTTAGCTTTGACCACACGCATACGTCATTCTCATTAATGCAGTTTCCCATTCAGGAGCATCTTCTCCAATTATATCATGCCACGTGTCTCCAAATCCTTGTCATTGTTGGCAGCTGGTTTTTTGGAGTCCGTTTGACTATATGGTTACTGTTGTTATATTCAAGTTAACAACTAAGTATAATATTAAGAACATAATATAATTAATTAACAAAAGCAACTAAAATTAGCAAAACAATTTATTTTTATATTTTTAATTATTTAAAAATAATTAATATTAGTATTAAAATTTTATGAGATTAACGTATATATTTATGTAATTTAATTATAAATTAAATCTTAATGTGCACTATCATAATTTTTAAAATTTTTTTACATTAAAAAATTAAATTTTTATAAAATTTGAATTTTCAAACAAATGATTAAATATTAAATTATATAATGTTTTATATATACGGAAAAATTATTATATATATATATATATATATATATATATATATATATATTTTATTTTTGTAATATAATATTAATATTTTATTATAAAATATAAAATAATAATAATATTGAATCGTATCAAAACTTATACAATTGAAATGGAATTAGAACACTTAAATTAATCAATGGTAAGTAATATTATGAAAAGTATATATAATGAGTGCACTATTAATTTTTTCTATTATCAGAACGATAGTCTCAAATCTCAACTATATTGACAAATGACAAGAACATTACTATCTTCTTCATTGTCTAGCTATACCTCATATTCCCAAACTAAGGAACAACGTGTCTGTGCCTGAGGAGCATTATCTATTCAAAGTACTTC
Organism: Aleurites moluccanus; assembly: GCA_948193065.1. Classification (NCBI taxonomy): domain Eukaryota; kingdom Viridiplantae; phylum Streptophyta; class Magnoliopsida; order Malpighiales; family Euphorbiaceae; genus Aleurites; species Aleurites moluccanus. The sequence goes on along the minus strand of CANXYC013070845.1, from coordinate 80,936 downwards.
CTTGAGATTATGATTTATCATCATTTTAATTTTTATATTGATTTAGAGAGTCATTTAATTAGATGACTAAGTTTTATTTAAATTAAGTGTATAAACCTGTTTAATGTAATAATAATATATAAAATATAAGATACCAACTACTTTTATAATTTCTCAATTAAATTAAATTTATTTTATTTTATCTGAAAATTCTTGCATATAATGAATATAAAAATTTATCTCATTCATCCAATTAAGGAGTGATGAAATATTTTAATTAATATAATTTTTTTTTAATAAAAAGACGTCATTATTTTTTTTATATATTCTTATTTCATTAGATGGGTATATATACAGTATAAATAAATATTTTTTTTATTTTATTATACTTTCAAAATATATTTAATTGATGTATTAAATAATTTTTTTTTAGTGAAAAAATATTAGTTAACTTTCTATATAATAATAAAATTGACATTTAATGCTAAAATATTGAAATAAATTTCATTTTAAATTACTCTTGAAAGTATATTTTATATTTAATTTATTTAAGTATGAGTAAATTTAAAGAAAATCAATAATTTGAAGAGTAAATTCGCCATGACTTATTGTCTCAAACACCTTCCCTACGATCTAATCAAAAGGGGACATAAGCGAAACTGGGCCTTGCAGTCCTACATCATGCCTCCTCAGCAAGTGCCACGTGACATGGCATGGGTAAACACCTCATCAACTTTAAGGGTCCCACCCAAAAGTATAATAATATAATATTACTAATTAATTAATAAAATTTGTTCTTGATAAGATGTTGTTCACGTGAAAAAGATTGCGTGCATGGTGTGGTTCATAAAGAATCACCGTAGGTTGATTCTATTATATATGAAAGGAAGAAAGATAAAGGGTAATCAGGTATTAGAGAGAGAGAGAGAGAGAGAGAGAGAGAGAGAGAGTATAGAGAAGGACAATGTGTGGGGATCCCAAAAAAGATTTTAAGGGTAGGAGATGAAGAAGAAAGGAACAGTACTCTCTTTTCTTTAGGGCAACTGAGCATCTTACCTTGTTATTTAGGCCACTCTTTCATAAATAAAATAAAAAAAATTAATTTTAAATGAATTAAAAAAAAATTATATATCAAAAATTAAATTAACTATATAAAAATAAAATTTGAATAAATTAAATAAAAAATTTCTGATAACTTAACATAATTTTTTTAATTGAAACGACTCAGATCCACCAAACCCATCAGCCTCTACCCTTAGTCATAGGTCACCCTTCCTTGTTATTTAGGGAAGTCCCTTTCTCTGTCTGTCACTCTGTAACATGGTGCTCCCACGTGCACAGTATGACTAGGTTGCTGTCTTGTGCTCTCAAATGCCACGTGCACGGCATGGCCCCTTCATTTCTCTCCCTTATTTTTTATTTTAGCATTTATTCCTCATCTCTTTTAGCACTCTAAAATCATATTTCATAGAGATTGCAATCATACCGGTCTTTATTTAAAACACTTTTAATGGGGCTTTGGCTATCATATGAATGAATGTGGATATTTCTTATTGGGTTTGATATTTGCTCTCTGGGCTCCACTCCTGAGAGATATGGACATAAGAGTATTAGAAGTTAAAGCTAAAATCCTCCCATACTTGAATCAGTTACTTAAAATTTTTGGGGAGTTTTAAAAGAAGTTGAACGATATATTTTTCCGTGCATTTCTAGAGATATATCTTATTATTATTTTTAATTCAAGAGTTATTTTTATATCATATTAAATATAAAATTAATTTTTGTTTATACTATATAGTTAATATTAATTTAAAAAAATTCGAACTAATGAGAATTAAAAATGAAATTTTATTGAAAAGTATCTAAAGTTTAAAAAAAAAATTGATTTTTGAGTGATTTGAAGTGATATTCATCAATAAAATAATTTTAAAAATAAAAATTTAAATTACAAGCTGGTATATAGATCAATCTCCTGCTTTAACTTTTTTTTTTTTTTTTTTTTTTTTTTTTTTTTTTTTTTTTTTAAGCCAACAAATGGGAGATTGATCCTAAATGCATATTCAATGTAAAGTTTGAATAAAAGTGGAACTGAAAAACAACATATACTCGCATTTCCTACCAAAATGAAATTAAAAGTGAACTAAGTTGAGCTTACAAAAATTACTTATTTTTGGTAAATTGAAAAAATAAAATGAAATATCAGAACTCTATCTTGTAATACGATATAGTTCAGTGATTAACCAACAACGAGCTAAGAAAAGGATTGGATACAATGCTTGCTAACTGAAGTAGAGACTACAAGCCAATGGTATGGATAAATACAAATTAATGGCTCGAATGGCATTCTCTTGCTTAGGACTAAATATAAGATGAGGTGCTAAGTTCTTAGAATGGCATTCTCTTGCTTAGGACTAAATATAAGATGAGGTGCCAAGTTCGTAGAACGAGTAGACAAAACCTCAAATTTTTTAACGTGTGGGGAATAAACCATGTGAAATAGCCAAGGACAAAGGTCATCTTCTTCTTGAATGACATTGTCTCGTGTGGTAGGTGTAAATGCATGTCACGGTATAAGAGACCCACTGCTATTGTACAATTTGCCTATTTGGTTTTGCTAATGGGGAAGATAAGGGACAAACAGATAAGGAAATTAATATGTAATCAAAATCTTTGAAACCACCTAGTCAAGGACTCAATGATGTAGAATGTGATAATTTTTGGCATGCTGGTCCATTGAACCCAAATCTAATCCTAAATTTCAAGCAAATATATAAATTCTGGGCCCTGCAATTACCAAACATTAGCCAATTGCAACTGTACAAAATAGAAAAACTTTGACTAAAACTACACTTGTGATAATTTCCTTAGAGATGTATCATTATGCTTCATCTACCCTCATTCCATAATAGCAAAGCCTGGGCTGAGTAAGCTCTACAAAAATGAAATTTCAGTCTTTCAGTGAATAATGTCTAGGATTCCATGAAGGAAATCATCCCAGGAACATCAATATCTGTAGTTACACATAAAATTCATATACTTTGTACTAGTTTAAAAGAAAAAACTAATAAAACATGCATTATGCATAATTAAACTCTGCATTATGCATATCTTTCGATGCCTGGCTATCAATTTTCCGTCAGCATCAAAGACACAGCATGTGTTATGCAGGCGATTCCCAGAACATTCTGCTATAAAGCAACCAGCAATGGTGATCTTAAAAAGACAAGCAACTTCAGAAAGCATGGATGTTGAAGGGGATTCAACACCACCTGTTTAGGGTTTTTCAGGTGCAGGAATCATTCTTTTCAGACAGGTCCAGTGCACTGTTCCTATTAAATAGTTTAAGAAATTAGTTGACAATCATCAATTCTTCCAGCAGGAGAAATAAGCCATGTGAATAAGAATCTGATATAGACATAGCAACATTCCAGAACATACAAGCAGCAATTCCATTGTCATTCTTCCAGCCTTATTTTATAATACCAAAGTCCCTGCAAAAATTTAGGAAAACCAATAATCAACTTTCTCTAATTTGCCGTTGGCACCAACCACATGCATATGATATTCCTCCTTAGCAAATACGAGTTTTTGGCAATTATTTTGGATTCAGTGATTAACGTCTCTCTGCATTACTTAATACAGTTTTTACATAAAACAGTCAATTTCAAAAAAATAACCATATTCTCAATGAACTTCAGTCTGGTGTAGCAGTCCATCAACATGACTCAGAGTTCTGCCTCTGGATGTCCACTAACTGGTAAAGATCACCCTGTCGTTGCTTTGTCAAATGCGAGGCTTGTCCTAATATTTTTAGCACAAAATTAGAATGTAGTAATGTTAATTAAATGAAAGAAATTAAACATTAACATTTCCAACTACAAGAATCTGCTATGCTAGATGGCATATCAACTTCTCTGCTCAATTATTGAATAATCGATCTCTGATAATTATATCCTGCTCATGCTCAGTGGTAGCCAAAATTTCTCCAAACTGTTATTCATATATTGTTGTGAATTATATCTGCCCTAACAACTCCTGAAAATAGTTCAAAAAAGAAATGCTAAAATCAAGTATTCACTTACTGGTCCTACTAGTGGAATGGCCGCAAGCCCATAACCAGCTCCAACATCTCAAACAGAGAACAAGTTGCTACATATAACTGCCATACAAAAATTACTGCAAAAATGCTATGAGAAACTCCTTAGTGAAGAAGATAAATCTGAATCATGGAAATACATGCATTACATTAAAAAGATATTATGCAAATCCTTCCAGCAGGTCACTGCATTCTGATTACTCATTGAGTGGATTGCGATACTGATACTTCAGGACACCAAATCACAGTGAGTTCAGTCCACATAACCTTCATTTTCACTTTGAGGTAGTTTACATGTTTAAAAAACAGGCTCAATGACCTTTAACTCCTCTCTCTTTTACTTGATACACATAATCAACCAACCTAATTCTCCTCCCCCACAGTGAAAGGAAAAAACAATGTGTTGCAAAGGCAACAATGCAACAGAAGTACAATGCTATTGCAGTCCCTTGTAGGGCATAGAAGGTATTGGTTCTAACAGAATAATAAAGAGATCTTGGATGCTACCAGTGGAGATTGTGGGAAATAAATTTGTGCCCATGTTTTCGTTTAAGCATACAACTTCTATCTCCCAGAGATAGCAGCAGCTTTACAATAAATCCAGTGAAAGGAAGTTCACTACTTTACCTGATTATCCACAGCCCTGAACATCAAATAACAAGGTAAATATAATATAATGATCATATATGTACACAAGCAGCAAAACATAACACTCCTCTGTATTTGTCTTAAAATCACTAAATCATCCTGCGGGGGTGGGGGAATGGGGTGATGGTTTGTTAAACAGAGAGAGAAGTTCAAAACTTCATACTGGAAAATAACATGCACGAACTATTCCTGATAACACTATACCATGACTAATAATTGGCACATCATTAACATAGCAGCAGTACGTCTTGCATTTGCCCCTCTGAAATAGAATGCAGTATGATTAAAAGAACTGACAATTCAAAAGCCCTTTGCATTTTGCAAAGTGTTGTATTAAGAAAGTTTCCCCAGAAAAAATAGCCAAATCCACTGAAATCCATTATAGGCAACATTTTGCGCACATAAATTCCCATGTTATTCTGTCACTTAAGCAGCTCTAAAGATTCAGGTTTCAAAAAAACACTCTTATATTATGTTATCATCTCTCTAGAGATTTCTGTGGCAAAGACTTGAAACGCTAAATATAGCACATTGACTAACAGCATAAAAAATTATCTGGTAAATTATTTATTACTGACAATAGCTGAAATACATTAGCACCTTGCTCTCTACAATAACTCCCAATGCAATGGTCCAGTTGTCATGTTAAATGCCCCAGGGTAGCAAATCAAGTGAGCCTGATATTAACAATTTTGAACCATAAATATTCAGTCCATTCATAAAGACGATAATCAACATAATCAGCATCATACCAATATAGCAATAAATTAAAGGAAGGCACAAAAATTTCCAAAATGCAAGAAATAGAGATAATGATCAGAGAACAGGGGGAAAAAGACATTGGTATGATACTAAAACTATTAAATTTATAGAAAAGCACGGAGACTACATAATATGTGGATCTCCCAAGAAAATACTGAAATAAGAGTTGTAGGCACTGTCAGTTGAACAATAGAACTGCCGCATTATGCACAATTTTAGACAAAAATACCCTTAAGTCTGAAAAGGAAGTTAAATCTCTGTAATGATTATTCCACATATTACCATTCATAGTTGTAATAGAAGGAAAAACTTAGGCGGCCTCAACAAAGGTACAAACCCTCTGAGAAAGAAGAGGTCGAAATCCTCCACTTTTTACATTATCTAATCAGCCATTTTTTTTGTTGTGCATTCTCCTTATCAAAAACAAGCTCCCAAAAAAATGTTATTTTTCATTTCCTTATGGAAAAATAATATAAAAATGCCTTAAACATGGTTGTTAAAACCCAATTTAGATCCTGATCATCCAGCAATTTAAAATGCCTACAAAGTCCAACTACCATGAAAAATCTAATGCTCATATAGATTATCTTCCCTTGATAACTTTCAATTAGATTAATGGGAAGTTTGGAGACACTAGGATTTAATTAATTAAATTAAACTTACTCATGTACTTTCACTTTATTTGAATAATACCTAAAATCTAATCTAATCATAGTATGCCCCTATCCCACATGAGCCAGAAGCTAAACGCAGATTTTTCTTGTTTGATTTCTGTTATTATACAAAAATCCCTATGTTATTAGATTAAGGCTTGAGCAAAGTTCCTAGTTTATTAATAGATAAATCTCATGTCTCTGATTAAATTATAGAGATTAGCTGCTGATATAATCACCTAAATATGCCAATTGGTAAAAATAAATTAATTATTAGCGGACAAAATTTACAAGTATTACCAAAAAGATCAATTATGTTACAGTCAATGAAAGAAAGAACGAAACCTATTGCCGCATATATTATTGCCAGTTCCTGAAACCGAATGTCATAACAGATACCTATTCCAATATGACCAACTTCTGCAAAAATCAACTTATGATTAATTTCTCAACCAAGCCCATATCGTTAGTCTTCGTTCAATGTCTGCAAGAATTCAATGTCTGCTCCTATCAGTAAATTTATCTTCCTTTCTTATCCACAGATGAAGCCCATATCATTAGTTCTGTCTTATCCTGTTGAAAAGAAGGAAAAATCCCAACGCGTGTACTAAAGGGCTGTCAAGTAAGCCAGAAAAATAATTAAGCAACAAATAATGTTATTGGTTCAATCTATCAAATATTGGTCATTTACTTGGTTCAAGAGGAAAAACTAAAAGCATTTGCAATAAGGATTTGAAGCAGACGATCCTGAAACAATATACAATAAATGGCATTTGAATGACATGTAATAAGCAATACGAGCATCCAAAAGAGCTTTTCAAGTCATCTGAATAAATATAAAAGAAACTCAGCAAAGGAAGTGCTGCAGAGGATTTTAATAGAACTAGTGGGTGGATCACAGGAAACATATACAAAATAAAGCATACAAATCTTCGTCATTAAAACTTAAGAATACCCATTGTTTAAATACGTTTCTCAATAGGGAAACCACTGATTATATTGTATTATGAGATTTTAAATCTCAAGCAGAATAAACCTGTGTCCATAATGGTTGGAGACTCTCCTGCTGTTAAAGTCTTGGATTCCATAAAGGCAATCTTCCCAGGAATGTAAATATCGAAAGGTGTATCTGTAGTACACACAAACATCAGATGCATTCAATAACATCATACAACAACTCTGAAGAAATCAAAAGGAGATACTAAAAAGCTTCGCAAGATAGATATACCTTACGATGCTTGGCAATCATTTTTTCCTTCAGTATTAAATACACAACATGTATTATACAAGCGATCCCCAGAAGGTTCTGGTATAAAGCCACCAACAATGGTGATCTTTAAAAGACTAGCAACTTGAGAAAGCATGACTGTTGAAGGAGATGCATCACATCCGGAATCCATCTCCTCAGCATAAGCTGGGAAACTATCACTGGAGTACGGACTATTACATATTTAATGAAATCAATATTAATTAGCCTAATTTCGCACAAAAATAAGCACATTAAATATACACAAATCACAGAGCGATAGAGAGAGAGAGAGAGAACTCACTGGCAAAACAACAAGCTGTGCACCTTTACCAGTAGCCTCCTTGATCGCTTTGCGAGCATGTGCAATGTTTCTCTCCTTATCCGCCAACCAATAACTGGCAAAGCCCTACCTTAAACTGCATCAAAAAAGTTAAATAGCTCTTCAGTAGATAAAAAACTTAGAAAAAAAAAAAGAAGAAAAAAAATAGAAAAATCGTGCCTTGGTGACGGGCGGAGCAGGCAAGGGGAAGGCGGGAGGAGCCCTGGCTTGCCCAGGCTTGATAGAAGTAGCCATTATCGGACGAATTGAGGTGTGGAATTTGAATTTGGGGTTAAAATTGTTGTAATACAGAAGTAGGAGTGATACTGAGGAGAGTGGTGAAAATTGAGATTCTTAGAACTAAACAGTGTTAATATTGCTGACTTCATTTCACTCTGTTTTTCATTTCCTGATCCACTTCGGCGTCATGGCAAACTTTAAGACGATGTCGTTTACTATAACAGGGGCTCTTGGGCCTGACTTGAGATTGGTCCATTCTCTAAGGAAAATAGTTGTAAAAGCTTAAGGCCCAATCTCATAAACTTTAAAAAACCCAACCGCTCATAAGCAACGGTCAATAACTGCCTCTCGCGCCCCTTCATATATCAAAAACTTTCCATTCCCAAACTCTGTCACGAATTTGTCTTTCTCTCAGGCACGAGAACAGATTGGTCTGTTTCTGGTGCTTGAGAACCCACTACTTCCATTTCATTTCCAAGATATCTTAATCGGATTGATGCTGAATTCTATTACTGTCTAGTGTTAGGCATGGCGGATCCTCGGTCTATTGTTCCTTATCACGACCCATACGATAGTCCTATTAACTATGATTATCTTAATTTTATGACTGATTCCAATCCCTCTCTTACAAATTTATCCTCCGTAAATGAACCCAATATTCTATCTAGCATTGATATCGCTGGTCCTAATCACTCTTTTGATGATACAATGATTTGGGATATTTGCAACGAGTCCAACAACCAGGGGCAATCTCAAGGAGAGGGTCCGTCACAGAGTCAAAACAGAACAGAAGCAGAGAATTCTCACCGACCAAGGTGTTTAGATGGTGGAATGCCAATTTCAGTTTGGCCACCGCCGTCTGACCCGTTTCGTTGCACTTGCTGTCAAGTTCTTCGAGAAATAATCCATACTGATGGTGGGTTCCCCATAAATTCAGCATTTTTTGTTTTTTGGGGTTGAAATTTCTGTCTTTTAACTATTCACTGGCAGGCAACTGCACTACAAAACTCGAAATTCATGGAAGATTGGGTATGATTTGCCATGCCATTTTTGAGAGTAGGGATCATTTCCAGGCGGTTTCTTCAGAACCTCGGTATCATATGCTTGAGTGAGTTTAATTAACTACTCCTACCCTTTTCCATTTCTATTCTGGTTAGTCAAAATGTGCTTGATTAATTGTCTCACAGAATCACCTTAATATATATACTCTTCTTTTTAATTGTTTATCAGCTTTTGCAAGAAAAGCATAGTCAATGTGAAGCAATTTCTGCAACAGTATTGTGATGATCAGAAAAAGGCTGGATACATTATGGTGCAAGATCCATTCTCAATTTTCTACGATGCCTTGTGTGTTGGAATCGAGTGGGGTGAAAATCTGAACAGCGATGAATTTTCTGATCCCTCTCCAACATTTTCAGGTCAGTGTATCCTTATCTGATAATATATTCATCAGTTACCCTACGGACATAGATAAGTAAATTTTAATATTTGCAGGGATTCGTCAGGTGGATCAAACAGAGGGAGGGACTGAGACAGAGAGAGTGTCAAAAAGTACTCTAGCACAACAGGTCGTGGTTACTATCTTCACTCACATTAAGGACTTCTTGTTTTTGAGTTTTATAGTGATGTGTGTTAATTATGTTTGTTGTGATTCTTACTTTTTATTGGATTGATGAGTAGTGCAGAGGGAAAGGACAGGAACATTGACACTGAAAGATTTTGAAGCTTATTTCCATCTCCCCATTGAAGAAGCTGCAAGGAAATTGAACTTATGTCCCACAGTAGTGAAAAAGATATGCCGGAGAGATGGTATGAATCGATGGCCTCATAGAAAGGTTTGACTCCCTCTTTCACTTGTTTCACTTCTGATTCTTTTCCATTATTTTCCATATTACATGTTTTATCTTTTCCGTTTCTTTTGACTATGTACAGATTAAAAGCATCCAGAGGCAGATAGCAAATCTTAGGGCAAGTTCAAATTCAACTGATGCGGAAGAAAGAGAGCGCGCACAAGCAGAGATTCAAAGGCTCCAAGAAGAAATATCCAACATTTGTGCTGGAGCCACCAGCTGATATTCTTGTGAATGTGATTAAAATATCGACCAATTTGATAGGAAGTGGCTAGATAACTATTTTTTCTGTTTATATTTCTGTGTAGGCCTATCAAGTTTATTTTTTATATTTGTGTAGAGTTGAAAACATTTTATAGAGGGCTATTATGATATTTTGTTATATTTACCTTAAGTTTGCAAATAAAATGAAAGGCTTGCCAACAGCGCTTAGTAATCTTTTATTGTCATTATCGTAATAGATGCCATTATTGCAATAAAAAACAAAGATTCCCAGATGAAAAGCATAAGAAATTCCGTCTATTGTGCACCTAAAAATCTAAATTTGACAGCCTAGGAATGTCCTTGGCCTTGCACACTGATGATTGCAGAATTCTGTCATTTGTAAAATCTCTCTTTCAAATATAAATTTGATCAGAGCCATGGAAAAGAATCTATGCATTTTCAAGAAAAAAGAAATGGGCAGTACTTCGGTTTGTGTTAGGAGAGTGAAACAAGAGGCATCTGAAGAATGGGATGAAAGCATGCCATTGCCTGGAGACATCATCGAAGGGTTTGCTGAAGATGATGCTGATGAGTCATTTTTGCAGGCTAAAACCAGGTCAGAGTTTAGTTCACAACTTGGAAAGATTAGTCAAAATGTTGATTCAATATGGCTGACGGTTAGACGAGGAAATAGCACACTCAAGCTGTGTGTCAATGTTGTGCCAGAGAGGAGTTCATTGCTACAAAGAAGGTTTACTATTAAAGCAGCTGCTGATAATAGACATGTTGCAGTTTTAGGGGACTGGACCTTGGAACAATGCACAGAGCTGCAAGGTAGGTTTTCTATAAACAAAAAATAATATGCACTTTATTTTTCGATCTCGAAAATACTAACAACTGATATTTGGCTATGCAGAAATGAGCAGGAGGGTGGTGAATGTGGAGTGTGTAACAATCAGCAAGAGGGGAGTAAAATATGACTGGAATCTGAAAATGGATACCTACCTATCGGACCGACAATCTACTGTTATTTGTTCTATTCTTTTCTTGCCTTTGCAAGGTGAATGCTACATAGAAGACACTACAGCAAGGTGCATGGCCTGGTTTTCTGCAGCAGTTTCTTCAGGAGTTCCTCTAGTCTTTGTCAATATTCAAACAGAACAGACTGTAACCACGGTAAAAAAAACGTATGTTATACCATAGCATTTATGCAAACAATTAATTCTTAATTTGTTTTGAATCTTTTTCTTCTCCGCTGAAGGAGAAAACTCAGTGCACAGGGAAAGAGCCGATTTGGGGTGGGCAGCAAAAGCATAACGCACCAATCCAAATAATGCAAGGTATAAGGCTATGGTTTCTGCCCGGAGTTTCAGAAGTTCTACTTGAAATGACATTGGAACCAGGAGATATGCGGATTGGAATAGACATTAAACGAACTGATGAGGTAGCTTAGCTATAATTGCATTTTGTAGTCTCTAACTATTGAATGACTGATGATTATTTGTATTATTAATTTCTAATCTCATAACAAACAGGGCTTTATCTGTGTCTATGCGGTGATAAAAGATTCAGCAGCAGATCGTGCTGGGATTCGGCATCTATATGAGGAGGCAAATAAAACTGGTTACTTGCTTGTAATCTCTAGATTAGAAGGCAAAAGCTTAATGCCTTCAAGTGTTTGCTCTACAGGGCTCTTACATTGTTGTGATCAGAATGAAATTAAGGACACCCTTAAATTAGCCATTGAGCAAATGGATTCAATTCAAGTCCACTTCATGGCTTGGCCTAACCAAACTGTTCCTAACAACAATAAAGCAATTGGGGTTGAAGCTCTCCAGCCTCCAAAGTATTATTGACAAATTTGTATTAGATGGAGAAACTTATTTGTCACATTTAAAAAAAAATATATTGTACTGAAATTCAGATGAAAAGGATAATATTAATAAATATTATTTTCTTATCATTTCATCAGCAATGGCGATGCCAACTAGAGCCGTAACATGCCATCAACAGAAATCTTACCTTACCTCCTGGCTCAATTCTCACCTTACCCATGCTCGGAATTAGTCATTGAAATCATCAACAAACAAGCTAATCCTAACCATGCCCTCTTCTTCTTTAACTGGGCATCAAACCCTTATCCTAATCCTAACTATTCTTACCATACTCACCAGTGTTATGTGGCCATCACTGACATTCTCCTCTCACATTCGCTCTTTCCCGTTGCCTCATCTCTGCTTCAGAATTACAAGAGACTTTCTTATTTTGATGGCTAGTGAGTTTGTCACAGCTTTGGGCAATCGGTGGCATCTTTAAATGTGCAATTTATTTTTTGTTCCACAAAGCGAAAACGATTGAAAATGGGAAATGCTTGTTTTCTTATAATGCAATTTTGAATGTGGCGATGAAAGCCAATTTGATTAGTTTAGCCGAGTCGTGGCTGGTTGAGAATGCAAGGAAGGTGTTTGTTGATGAAATGACCTGTGAGACAAGTTTGGTTTGTTATAATACTACGATGACTGGGTGTTGTAAGAACGCGGGATATGGACAAGGAAGAGGATACATGTTATTCACTGTCACTTTATTTAGCTGTGGAACCACTGCAAAGGCGCAAGCCCAAAGTTTACTACTTATTGTCTAACAGGACTTGTCTGCAAAGAGATTGCTTATGATTTTTTTGCAGTATTTTAATGTGAAGATTCAGATCGAACTCCATCAGTTTCTCTATATATAAAAGTAAAGAAATGTCCTAAATTCCCAATCTCAATATTCTCTCTCTATATCCTCTTTATTTTTCTATAGAGAAGTTGCACCTTTTCCTAACGTCACGGTTTAAGATTTGCCGATCTTAAACCCTTGTGTAGCCATTAAATTTTCGCTCATCTAAGTCAATTTTTTTTCGAATACTAGGTAACATGGCAATAATTTATATAATCTCAATATTCTCTCTTTATATCCTCCTTATTTTTTTTTATAGAGAAATTGCACATTTTTCCAATGTCACGGGATAGGATTTGCCAATCTTAAACCCTTGTGCAGCCACAAAACTTTTGCTCGTCTAAGTCAATCTTTTTTCAAATAGCAGGTAACATGACAAAAATTAATATCAACAAAGAGATTTATCCGAGTATGGTCAACTTTTTAGTCAATTGGGAAAGTCATATGACATAATTTTTCCTATATCGTAATCTCTAATCAAGAAGATCCGCGCATTATTTAAATTTAATAATTATAATTAAATTAATTATATTAATTTATAAATAATTTAAATTAAATAATAATAAAAATTATTTAAATTAACATTATGAAATTTCGATTTGATTGATTTAAATTATGAAGTAAAAATCTTTTAAAAAATTAAAAAAATAAATATTATGTAAATTAAAATATTTTTATAAAATGAAATTATAAATCATATCCATGTATAAATGCAAAATAAGAATAATTTAATTTTGAATAAATAAAATTCTATATTATGTAATAAAAACAAACATAAAAAGATAAAAAATAAGTCTCAAGAAGTAATATATTAAAATTAATTATATATAAATTAAAATATATAATTTTAATATATTTTACTTTAATATAATATTAAACAGTTTTTTATATATTCAAATTATAATCAAACTAAATTTTTTTAAGGTTAAACTATGATTGAAAAAAATATTAAATTAAAAATATTAATTAAAAATTATTAAATTTTATTTTTATAATAAATTTTACATATTTTAATTATAAAAATTTTAAAATAATTAAATAATATTTCAAAATTATTATTTTAACAACATTTAAACATATACATTAAAAAAAATTATATTCACAGCGTAAAAATAAACTAAAAAAAAAAATTATTTCGAAGCCTAATGTTAAGATTTCGTTATCAAAGCCATGAAATCTAGCTCTCAAATTAGACATTGGTCCGACCAAAGACCAACTAAGAGAATCTGGTAGGCCACACTATCACGTGTCTGGGGAGGATGGTAGAAATTTCGGACCCACCAAGCCATTTTTGGACCCACATATCTTCGTGGCAATAAACGGATGGATTCTGATAGAGCTCGTGGCATTTTAGGGTTTCTAGAAATGAGTTTTGGGGCTGCTATATTAAAATGCACATAATAGCCTTTATGTGCCCCCACATATAAAAAAAAAATTACTGTACATTTGATAAAAATATATATTTTATATTGAATGAATAGTAAAAAAGGCAAGTTATAAAATGAAAGCTAACTAGTTTGTGTGCAAAAATCATGAAACTGTAACAGGGCTTAGTAGCTAGACTAGATGGGCCGAGTTATATGATTCGGTTGCCGGACTCTTCCCGCTTTTATAAAATCCAATTAATCGATCCGTTTCGTTCCCGATTCAAATCCGCACCACCACCGCTTTTCTTTTTCTTTTTCTGTCTCTCTCTCTCTCTGTTAGAGGTCAAATATTTTTCCGCATCTTTCCCTCCTTTTACTTCTCTGTCTCTTAGCTTCTCGATCTCTACTACTACTACTACTCTCTTTCTCTGCAACTTTAAACTTTCTCTCTTTAGAAACTAAGAATTATAACTTTGGGCTTTCTTTCATTGGCTGGTAAAGTAGCTTCCTTCCTAGCTATGGACAGTGGAGCATCTTATAATCCCCGTACGGTCGAGGAAGTGTTTAGGGATTTTAAAGGTCGTAGAGCTGGCATGATTAAAGCTCTCACTACTGGTATACATATATATACTGAAATTTCATTTTTAGTTTGCTTTTTTTTTTTTTTTTGAATTATTGAATGTGACTTTCTTTTTTTTGGTTGCAGACGTTGAAGAGTTCTACCAGCAGTGTGATCCTGGTTAGAATTTCAACTATTTTTGTTATTAATCTGTTGCAAATTTATGTGATATTGTATTCTCTGTGTGCTTGGTTGCTGAGAAAAATGCAGGTAAGAAAGAAAAAAAATAGTTTTGGAGATGTCAAATTCCGACATTTTTGGCAATTTTACTTTAAATAATTATATATATATATTTTTTTTTTTAATTCCTCGTTCTTTCTGATGATTGAATGTGCCTTTTATTTGCATTGCGCCGTTTTCTACTCTTTGAACTTCATGAATTAACTATCACGTGAAGTGAAGTTCAGTCCGTCTGTATGAAAATTTATCCGTATTACTAAGTAGCTAATTTTTTTTTTTCCTTCTTTTGAATTTCGAAAAATCTAGTGAATGAGTCAATAATTTCTTTGCTGCAGGCTTTTAGTAAGGCTTTGTTTCTTGTGATTTTATGCTTGCTTGTTTATTTAAACAAATTTAGGTTAATGGGTGCTCTAATGTGAACACTGCTCCCTCCATTGTTCTTTTGTGTTTAAAAGCTAGGAAGAAAAAGACATAGTTTCATGTTTATTTGTCAGAAAAATAAATTTTACATTTTACAGTGCGTGGGTTTCTTGGGAACATCTAAAAGTGTCCATCAGGTGAAGTTATTGCTTAGTGTTCAGTAAATTTTAAAATTTGCTAACAGATAATGTTTAGTTGTCTTGTATGTCAAAATGATTATTACATGAAGTCTCTGTTTGGTCTTTATTATTTTACCTAATTTATTTGTCAAGACATATTTCATGAATTAGGGATCTGAATCCAGACTGTGGGAGAGAGGAGAAACTCATTCTCCTGTGTGTTTAACACTTTATAACTAAAATGCATTATTGTTTGTGCTTAGATACTTAGGTGGGACATTTTTAGGAAAAACAGGTGATACTTTGGCTGAGTTTACTCTAAAATTACCATTTCAGCTAAATAATAATTGTTTTGAGGGTAAGTTGCACAAACTTTGGTTAGAAAGCAAACTGGAAAGTTGACTTTATATATTAGTAGTTATAGTATCACCAAATGAAATAGTCATGCGATCATACTTTGCCAACTAGCCATTAAACATCCTGCTGGTGGTCCATTTGTCGAGTATGCATAGGAACAGAGTGAGTGCACTGATATAATTTGTTCCATGTTACCTTTCTAATATAATTAAATGGATATGGACTTCATTTAGTTGATTATTTCAGCTACAGAAGTGAGCATCATAATGCATTTATTTGCATATTTTTATAAAGGATGCAATAGTTATTTAGTCAGCATGTAACATTAACATGATTGTAAATCTTAGACATGCTAAGAATTAGGTGAGAATTCTAGTGCCACGATCAAATATGGGTTAAGAAGTTAGCATAGCTTGTAGATTGCATTTAAAGTTGTAGTTGTAAATAGCATAATTTATTTAAAAGTTGAATGAGATGATCAAGAGAAAATTATACATATTTGTCTGTAAGAAACTACTTGGTTATGATGTATGAGAAAAACTTAGGCTGGTGAGAATTCTGGCTGCAATTTTTGTTACATTGGTAAAAATGTGCAAAAGATTTTAGAAGGGGCAATTGCGAATGTCTTGTGTGAGAAGCTGTACATGATTTCGGAGGTAACTTGTGTCCTTTTAACTGGCTCTTCCATCTGAATCTGATAAATGTTTTCATTTCATATATGCCTTCCATTTTCTTTCGTGTGCTTATTGGTCTTTGACATGTATTTGGCTTGATGGCTTTGATGATGGTCAGATGGTTGCTACAGTTGGCGATTTAGTTTGAAATTTCATAGGCAGCTACTTTCTTTATTCTACCTTTTTGCTTTCCTTCTTAATTATGTTTTATTACTGGTGTCTCCTATGCATGTGTATATTGCTTTCTATACAAAATTTTCATCTTTTGCTTATAAATAGAAGTTTTCAACTTCATTTGTTATTGTGCTAAAAACCAATATTAAATGCTGGTTTACTTTTGATTTTTACATTTCATTTACATGAACTTTTTTATTGCAGAGAAGGAAAATCTTTGTCTATACGGATTCCCCAGTGAGCAGTGGGAGGTCAATTTGCCAGCTGAAGAGGTCCCTCCGGAGCTTCCAGAGCCTGCTTTGGGTATTAACTTTGCCAGAGACGGAATGCAAGAAAAGGACTGGTTGTCTCTGGTTGCTGTTCACAGTGATGCATGGTTACTTGCTGTGGCCTATTATTTTGGGGCTAGGTTTGGATTTGACAAAGCGGATAGGTATTAGCTGGTTCTTTACCCAGTTAACCATCAAAGTCAAAATATTTGTCTGTGTATTTTGATTGATGACTTGCTACTGTTCTATGTTGATCCATTAAATTTCTTCGATATTTGAGAATTTGGGAACATTGGATAGTAAATATGTTTTTGCTGTGAAATCTCAATTCATTTTATGGTAGATGAATAAATGGTAAAATGATAAATAGAGCAGAAAACTGTACCATTTTTGAGTGATGGTTTACCTATTATAAGACTGGAATCTTCAAGCGGCACACCTTGAGCTGCTACAAAAATTGTAAACCTAGCATACTAAACAGAGACTTTACAAGGTGTTTTCATTGGCCACACTCACCAGTGTGGCTTTTATCTTTTGACTCGTGTGTTTCACCAATAGGAAAAATCATGATTATTCTTTTGCTGTATTAAAAAAAAAAAAAAAAAAGGAAAGCATGACTTATATTCTTTTTCATGGGTTATTTATTGCATGTTTAGTCCTTTTTTTTTTTTTTGGAATTAATTAAAATTTTACTTCTCCTTGATGCTCAATATGATTGAAGTTTGCTAACTGATTGCCCAAACTGCATTTGTTGATGATGTTCGGTGGCTTCTCGTTGTGAATAGGTCCTGTAATTTAAGGTCTAGTCTTTTTTTCTTAATTATTATTTAATAATATAATGTTTTCATTTACAATGCAGGAAACGCCTTTTCAGCATGATAAATGATCTTCCAACAATATTTGAGGTTGTGACAGGAACAGCGAAGAAACAAGTAAAAGAGAAGTCTTCAGTATCAACTCATAGCAGCAATAAATCTAAATCAAACTCCAAGGTATTTGAGAGTTGCAATCTGTTTAAGTTTTCATTACATGGCATGAATTGCAGTTGCTGGTTGAGAAATAGGTTTTCTGTTGACTTGGCTTTTTCCAAGCAAGTTCAATGCCATGGTCTTATCCTGTATGGGGAATGCTTGGCCTATCGTACCTTTACCAGTGGGAAAGAAAAATATTTTTCTCCACTTTAAAGATTTAAAGGTCTAAATTTAGCCATTAGCTCTTGAAATTAAATTTGACTTTGAAATTGTTCAACTAATATCATTCTTAGGATGTTAATGCTAGTCCTGGAATTAAAATAATTTGTTATATTACTTCTTTTCAGTATACACTTCAGGAATATAATTTGGACACTTAAGCTTTTCTTGATTAGCATGTGCAGCGAGGATCGGAATCTCAGGGCAAGTATTCAAAGGCAATGCAACCAAAGGATGAGGATGATGATGGCTTGGAAGAAGAGGAAGATGAGGAGCATGGGGAGACATTATGTGGCGCTTGTGGAGAAAATTACGCGTCTGATGAGTTCTGGATTTGCTGTGACATATGTGAGAAGTGGTTCCATGGGAAGTGTGTTAAGATCACTCCAGCTAGAGCTGAGCACATTAAGCAGTACAAATGCCCATCTTGCAGCAATAAGAGAGCACGGCCTTGATGGTGTATGGGGAGCCAGATCTATGTGTATTATGGCATGATGGAACTGCTAACTGTGTAGTAGGTCAGGTTTGTTCTTAGTCATGGTTCCTTGATCTAGGAAAATCCATTCCAGTGGTATGTGTTGGTCGCAAATGTGCTGTTTATTTGGGTCATCAAATTAAGATATTTATGAACTCAGGTTGGGAACCATTTTCCCCATGATTTGGGAGAAAGGCTTTTTTATGTTTGGTGACTTGTGTTCATTTGCAATCTGTCCAGATCTTCATGAAGAACCTACATTTCATATTGTCCAACCTTCCAGCTTTAGCTTTGCATTTGCATAAATGGAGGCCTTCCTGGAAAAAGAGGTCTAGAAGGACAATGGTTATAGCTAAAACAAGATTCGTAGTTGCAAGTGCTAAGATTCATCTTTGATCAACACAATTAAACTACTGGAGTCTTTTGAGGGAAATTGCAGCATTTTTTTTGCAAGGACTTAAAATTAGCTTGGAATTTGAGCATTTATGGAAGTTTTGTTTGTCCGCGGCCATTGGAATTATTTTAGTCTGCTTCATAATTATTTTATAATATCAGTTTCTATGTTTTAACTAGTATTGTAGTTGATGCCAATTACATTTATCTTTGTGATAAAAGGTGATTGGAAAGCACAAAGCATACCTGATATTCTAATAAAGAAGATACAAAGAGTTGTGATGATTTGCAGCCTTGCACCGACACGAGGAGATTATCCCTAGTACCCGACCCAATGAAAGTTTCACTCAATAATCGAACTACTAGCCCCAGTCTTATCGCACTAGTTAATGGGAAATCAATTATTTGGCTACTAAATTCTCTCTTCTTGTGTACTGCTAAATTAACTGCAACTGCATTCATAGGCAAGTTCACAGTAAAAAACTGCTGCATGATCATAAACTCCGAGATACAGTATGACAGTTTTATGTGTTTTCAGATTTATGAGGTATATTTCATCGTACATACCTTACGAATTTAATGAAATTCTTATCTTTCCTCTTAAAAAGCGAAGTCAACGATTAAAGTTATTTAGAAAGGTTTTATATGAATTGTGATACAATTACAGAATTGATTTCACTATTTATATTCCAGTAGCTCTTGATTGACTTGCTAATTGCTGCTCGAGAAACTGGTTGTCATATACTGTCAGTATTTGGCTACTCACTTAAGAATTTAAAAGTGATTAAATTAAATTGAAAATATTATAAGGAATCTGATCTTTAAGTGATTAGGTGTTTGATATTTATTTATAAATATGATTTTTAAATAATATTTAATTAAAAAAATTTATAATAGTAATATTTTTTTAAGAGTTATAGAAAATAAATTTTGACAAAAAATGATTTTTAAAAATAATGAATTTTGATATAATTAATTTCAAACATCCATTCATTAAAATCTCATTATAATACAAGTTGTTGCCACGTTTTGCTTCATGATTTACATGATATATTGCTGATAATTATTAATTAATATAAATGATAATTATCACCCCGTAGCAGAGGTACTGTGTTTTGATTCTTTTGAAACTTACCCACTGTTTCAGCAGGCTCTGTTGATGATGATCCATAGAAAATTCATAATAATGGCAAAAGCAGAATGGTCCATAGATTCACAAGTTGGCTAGTGGGTTTTTCCTTTATTCGCCCTCTTTTTTTTCCTGTCCTCTCTCTCTGCCCGCCCCTCCATTAAATAACAAAAAAGCACTCTGCCCCAGTTCCCGTCCCCAATCCATGTATTCTTCTTCCCATACTGTATTCCCTGTTTTCTTCAAAACCCAGTTTTGGAATTTTAATTTTTTAACTCAAGTGTTACGAAACAGACATGTTCATAATCCCAATATAATTAGCTACATTGCTGCAACATTAAACTCGTGCTTGAGTTATGAATTCAAAATGGAGGCTATTCATCACCTACCAACACCAATAGTTTCTCTACTTTTTTTGTAGTCCTTCAAGGTCACAAGCATTGTATACTTGTGCTTAACTGCTAATACTTAAATTTGGGAAATTATTCTATTTAATTCGAGTCTATAAAAAGGAATAATGAATTTCTAAACATAAGAAAAAGGAAATTATTAAATAGGACAGATATATATTGTCGCATTTGGCGTAAATGTAATTCATACATTATATTCATATGATAGAGAGAGAAGTTATACCTACTAATTGGTCATGCACTGTATGGATATAAAGAATAGGGCATCCCATCATCATCAGTGAAAGTCATTGGCAATTCTCACCTAACAAAAAGTATTTCAATTTCTATTTCTTTTTTTTTTTTTCACATGACTCAATCAACTGAATTCTTCATCTCATTACTCAACAAACATTAGATTTATAAAGGTTAAGCCATTCTATGCAAAGTATTGTACTTGCAAAGGATAAACATAGTCAACAGTTCGAATTTTAGAAGGGAAATGAAGTAAAGGCCTTGATATTACTATACAGGTGTACATAGATTTTTGCAATGATTTCCATTTTCCCCACAATTAAGAAAGAAAAATATGTTTAAAAAAAAACAGAATTTACATTGATAAGCCCTCTTTAGCAAGCAGAGTCCATTTGAAACCAACTGCTGAAAGGTCCAACAAAAATTGTAAGGATTTTTAGTGGAATTGGGAAAAAGTTTCCCTTTTCTCTTGTGCTGCTCCATGGAGTCATGCGGTAGAGCTCTCCCTGCTTTTAGTAGATAACCGTTTCAAGAATTCATATGTATTGATCATTATTGTTGCAGACATAGACATTGAAACCCATCTTGGCCCCAATCCTCTATAACAAGCTGCAAATCCACCTTCTTTAACCAGATTCTTAACTGTTTCTATAACTGTCAATGGCTGTCTTCTTCCATTTTGTTCTCCATCTAAAACCTGCATCCGTGTCTTAATTGTATCAAGGGGCATTGTAATCATAGCTGAAACACCACTAGCCATGGCTGCACATGACCCCTGCACTGCCACCATTGCCTTTGAATCAGGCCTATAACTACACCCAACACCATTTACCGAATTCTCATCCTTCTTATATGAGTAGCAAGCAATACCACCCCAAACAAGCCTATGTGCCACAGAGTAAGATGCCCACCAAACTGCATTAGATGGAGCATAAGTCAATATTGAAATCCCAAATCCTCTATATAATCCCCTCGGACCATCTGCATGCAAAATCTTTCGAAAAGCATCGATTCCATTGTTATATCTACGAGAATCTAAACCGGAGATGATATTCTTGGTATTGGTATTGCTATAGCTGCATCCCTGAACCATGAGCCTTTGGCTCACAACATCAATTGGGGTCCAAACAAGCTGTGCAGCCATAGCTGAACTCAACCCAGCAGCAGCATTAGCAATAGCAGTAGCTGTAGTATCAGAAAATCCTAATCTAACAGTTGCAGTCCCAACACTGCTCTTGGTCAGCTCAAGTGCAGTCATGTAAAGGGCTCTTGCTGGGATTGTTCCCATCAAAGAAGTACCAAAACCCCTATAGAATCCTCTCACACCTTCAAGACGCATAATAGAGAATGACAATTTGAGGGATGAAATTTGAGTTGGAGAAACTTGTTGTCTAGTCTTTAAAACAACAACAGGATAAAGGGCAGCTGATACACCAGAAAATAAAGCAGCTCCAAGAAAGAAAAACTTAGATTTGTCAAGCATATGCCAGTCTATCTCTGCTGGTATATGAATCTCTGATGCCGAATCATTCTCGGCCGCACCCAGACTCATTTTAGCCACTTTGTTTTGGTACCCAATAATCAATCTACTATTTCTAACTATTGCTCTTCTGGAATCAATAACAAAATAAAACTACTCCAATTCGCTTAATACTGCTAATCTTGTAAAAGTAGCTCTTGTAGCCAAACTCAAACTCAACAAAATCTGAATCTCAACTACTACTAGTTCAATATTCCCCTAAATAATAAACAGAAAAAAAAAATATTGATTCTCAGATGAAATTAAATATGAATTTAATCGGTCAGCGATGGGTCGAGTGAGTAAATTTTGGTTGTGTATTTTAATTTCTTTTTTTCCTTTTGCTCAACTTGATTAAAGAACGGACGTAGATGACCACAAAAGGATCAAACATTACTTGCTAGTAAAAACCCAATTCAATAGTGATATGTTGAACTCTTACCAGAGAGATTCAAGAGCATAATATCACCATCTTCATCGCTACCATCTCCAAAAAAAAAAAAATTAACAAACCCCAACTGGAATTATGGAGAGAAAGAGAGAGAGAGATATAAAGAAAACAGATGACATAGAGAGTGATAATAATAAGAGGAAAGAAAAGGAAATAAGTGAGAGAGAAAAAGTGGATATTACAGAAAGCGAAGTTGGCTCTATTTGTTATTTGCTAATAGAGAGAGAGAGGAAGAAGACAAGAAAGCCATGGATTCTAGTGAGGGTTTGGCGGATTGATGAAAGAGGACACGTGTCCTTTATCATATCCAAAAAGCTTTTCAATATATTATTATTGTTAGCCGATTAAAGCTTGAAAGCCTGTTTATTAAGCTGCTGAGTGCTTACTAAACTAATACTATATTCTATAATTATATTTGCAATCAGATTTAAAAAATAATAATTATTATTATTGTTAAGTAATAATTATTTATAAATTTATTATAATAATTAATTATTTAAATTATTAAATCTGTACAATAATTAATATATTATTATATTAAATTATCATTAGTCAATTTATAATTTCAAATGATAAACTAAATTTTTAAATTTTGATCTCACTTTTTATTCATTATTTAACATCGATACTTTTATTTTTCTATTAATTTATAATTTTAAGTGACTCTAATTTTAATTTCACTTTTGTTCAATAAAAATCTCTATTAGTTTAAATTAATAATTAATTTTTGAGTATTGAAAAAAAAAATAACTTCGACTTAAATTTATTATTTAATTTATATATATATTTATTATGAAATTATATTTTAATATCAAAAATTAATTTTAATTAAGTTCGAGACATAAAAAAATTATGTTGAATAAAATTAAGAGATTTCTAATTTATCAAAAATTTTAATTCATAATTAAAATCGGCCGAATATCTGAATTTAATATCAAATTTTATTTTTATGCATAACTTCAATTTAATATATTCAACTCAAATCTGATTTTTAATTAAATTTAAAAAATTATTCTGTCAATTAAAACTTGTATTAAAATTAAAATTATTTTTTGGATGAATTTAAGAATGTATTTTACTCAATTTATATGTTTAGGAATGATGTTTGTCCTAAAAATTAGATTCCAATCAATATAGTGAGAAACTATTGGTCAAGGAAGAATCAAGAAAACAATAAAAGAATAGAGCCGTGATGGTGGGTTGAGTTTGGTTTGGGCCACTCGGCGGCTTCGTTGTATTTGTTGTGTCTACATCATATTGCCTACCCCATAGTAGTAATAAGTAGTAACACCAGTGTTCATTTTATCCATTTGCTTCTGTTTTTCAACCTTACCTTTTGTTTCTCGTTAGTTCATAATTAAAAAAAATATAATTATCGTTAAATTATATTTTGATATATTTATTAGTCTAAAAATATTATTTTTATTAAAAAAAATAATTTTTTTCATTTTTATAATTTTTTTTATTTTATTATATTTTAATATATGTTTGATAAATTTTTAATATATGTTATATTTAAAAAAAAATATTTTTAAATATGTGATATTTTTGAAAAAATATTTTTATATGAATTTTTTTTTTAATATTTTTATAAAAATCCCATTTTTGTTTTATCGATTAGCGCTATCCACATGCTAACACTTATTTAAATTTTCATTGTCTTGTTGGATTTGTCATAATTATATTGGACTAATCAATAATGATGAGCTATTATAACAAAAGAGGGATGTTCTTCTCTTTCTGCTATTTAATTTACGAGATTTCAAATCAATTCTTAAATGAGAATCAACTACTGTAGAACTTCTATAAATTAATATTAAATAAACTAATAATTTTTATTATATAATAATTTTTTTATTTAAATTTTAACCTGTAAATTAAATTAATAATTTTAATAAATTAATAAAATAATATTTTTTTAAAAATTTATATATAATTACATTGATTTTATTTATATTATAAATTAATAATTTTTTATTAATAATTTACTAATATTTTATATATAATAAATTATGATACTTTATTAAAATATAAATTTATTGTTAGTTATTTTTTTTAATTTAAATTTAATTTAATTTTATATTTAATTTTTCTTATTGTATTTAAAAAATTTTAAATTAAATTTTCGAATTTCAATAAAAATTTATAAAATATTATTGATGCATTCATTGGGTTCTCATATTTAATTTCAGTTAAATATATTTAATATTATATATTAATTAACTTTCAAGTGAAATTTATTAAAAATTTATTATTATAATTCTTTTTAAGTCCACATGAGATATTCATTATTATATTCACATAATACTTTAAGTATTTTATTTGTTATGATTAATTTTTAAATATTTTTTAAATAAAAAGTCATTATAATTATGAAAAATATTAAAAGATAATTTGAAGTAATTTATATAAAAATTATATTAAATCTAAACAATTATACTCATATATTTTTTTATCATTTATTTAATTCATATTTAATTTCTAAATATTTTTTTAATTTATTTAATTTATATTCAATTGATAATATATTTTTTTATTTCATTTTAATTAATTCATATTTAATCTATCATATATTTTTTTAATTGATTTTAAAATTGATAAAATACTAATTTTTTAATTAATTAAATATTATTTATTTCTTTTTAAATTATTAATTTATTGATTAATTAATATATTTTTTAATTAATAATGTTTGACTAGTCCATGTAACTATTATGATAATGGGAGTAATACCCACTTTTATTTCTGTCAACTTTAAGCATGACTTTGTTTTGGGCTCTGTAATTTCTTTCGAAGAGAAGAACATTGTAGAAATCTCAATGATATTTGATCTGTTGAGTCTGTTTTTATTAACAGATATGCCTTAAATTATGTTAGGCTAATATAAATATAAATAAATAAATAAATAAAAATTTAAAATCTTGGCTATGTACACTTCCATTCATCTAATTAAATTTTTTTATCTTATTACGTATTTCATATCTTATTTCATATTTTATTTCACGACGAAATGATTTTCAAAAACACCTATAATAAATTTTTGTGTTGCGAGCAAAATTAAGACAATTGAATTAATGAAAATCACTATTTCCATTTTTAAATAGATATATTCATTCTGTTAAAACTGAAAATCAATATGGTGAAGTTTCAAGTAAACTTTGATTCTTTAAACTGATTTTGAAGAATTCTAAGATTGAAAAATGCTATTGCCTGTCACCTAACATTCAACGGTTCAAGGTAACTCTAGCCAAAACAAGCACTATCATTTCTAGAATACAATCTTGTAGCTTCTTCTGCTTTTTATCCATCCTTATGTAAAGCCAAACCCATAAAATTACTCCTTAACACATCTAATTTCTGTTGATCAATTCAGGAATCCAGCAAGAAGCAGCAGCAGTAGCTAGCAATGGACTTGAGTCTAAGAAACGTGGGATTGGACCCAGCCATCATGGATGTCCTCCATCAACGGTGAAGCCACCTTATGGCTCAAGGGGACCACCCACAACCCATATATATATATAAAATACATCTTTTTTTCACTATTATTTTTATTTGACCAATTTTAATTTTTTTATTTAAATATGTAAAGTATTCTAGAAAAATAAAAATTTAGAATAAGAATAATTAAAAATAGAAAATTTGATTTTAATTTATATATTTTAATTTTATTATTATTGTGTGTATATATATAAAAGAGACTACATTATTTTAAGAGGCGGAAAAATTTTAAATTTTAATATATAATTTAACTATTTTTTTAAAAATAATATTATATGAATTATTAATTTCAAATATTGATGTATGAAATATTTTATAAAAAAAATAATATTTCCTTCTATATTTTTAAAAATTAAACAACTGTCTCTATTTATGTTAAAATTAATATTAAAAAAAATTGACAATAATAATTAGTTTTAATATAATAAAGTATGAATTCATAAAAAAAAAAAAAAAAAAAAAAGACAAGTGTTCCTCTTAAAAATATATTATCACATGAAATCATAGTATAATGAAGTCTCTTTCTTTTGCTTGTAAATTGTAATGAGCTGTTGGGTTTTGAAGGAACGTAAGTTTTGAACAATTAGAGTTTTAATCTAAACTTTTATGGGTGAAACTGGTAACATGAGATTTGAAGGAAAGCGACTAACTTGGCCCAGTCCAATAGCTATTTTGGGGTTAGATGTCGCACTAAAGAAGCAAAGGCCCATATAACCTTTTTATATATATATATATGGATAAATACAATAAATGTTGAAAACAACTTTGCTCTAAATTCTTCCATAACCTTCTAGACCCAACAAACGAACCTCCTGGAAACTCCCAGCTTTGGCCACTTCTCTCCAGAAACTTCCGTTACAAACCACTACAAATATCCCAAAAACCCTTGTACATCATCATCAACAAACGAAAAACATTTCTGATTTTATTTACGCTGTCTCAAAAATTTATCAACAAAGATGGATTTGAGGTTCGTGGGTGTCGATTCACCACTTTTCCACACCCTCCAGCAAATGATGGACATCTCTGACGATTCTGACAACAAATCCTTCAACGCTCCGACACGCACTTATGTCCGGGATGCAAAGGCCATGGCTTCAACTCCGGCCGATGTTAAAGAGTACCCCAATGCCTATTTGTTTATTGTCGATATGCCTGGGTTGAAGTCTGGGGATATTAAGGTGCAGGTGGAGGATGACAATGTGTTGTTGATTAGTGGAGAAAGGAAGCGCGAGGATGAAAAGGAAGGAGCTAAGTATGTGAGAATGGAGAGAAGGGTTGGAAAGTTTATGAGGAAGTTTGTGCTGCCTGAGAATGCTAATACTGATGCTATTTCTGCTGTTTGCCAAGATGGGGTTTTGACTGTTACTGTCCAGAAATTGCCACCGCCTGAGCCCAAGAAGCCCAAGACTGTTGAGGTTAAAATTGCTTGAGAGGATCAACGTGTCTTGTTTGGCTAGGTCCTGGATAAATAATGTTGGTTTATGATATGATGCCAACTAGCATGGACTATAGGGTAGCGTGTTTGAAGGGTTTTGGTTAAGTATGTTAATCTGCTAGTGTTTGAATTTTCTTTTCTTGTGTGATGAGCTTAGCTTCTGGTGAAGCTGATATGTTATCATGTTAAGTCGTTTATATAAATATTTGTTTTTGCTATTTTTTTTATATTATTATTATTATTATTATTATTATTATTATCTGAAGAATAAGATAAATTTTAAAAACAAAAAAAAAATGATGAGGCAACGAAAAAGGAGCAGCATTTCAAGCCTCCCTCGTTTGTTAAAAATTTTATTTCCTAGCAATCCTCCTTTGCAATATCAGACTCTGGTACAAAATTTTTGATAATCCCCCGAAGAGAACTGGCACCGAAAGTTTTTTCCTGTTCACATGGCTGTTGTATCTTTTAAAATGACGTCTCTTGTTTGAAAGAGTTCCAGGAACGTTTCTAGTCCCAGCTAATTCTTCTGAATCATTAGCAGTGCCTTCCTTAACAAACAGAGCAATAAAGAAGCCTTCTTTATCCTCCACAGGATCTGTTCGGAGCAGATGGTCAGCTGCAATAAAAGAAACGAGCAATTGTTACAATTAATTGACATTGTCATTGCAACACGTATAACTCTACCCTGTATTGTGTTAAGCTTTCAATCTCTTTACACGCTGTATCGTATTATGCGTTCATATCAAACACATGCTACTTTTAACAAATAGTCATTAGTTGAAGATTGTACTTACAGCCCTTGAACACTGGCAGACCACGGCGATGCCACTGAGGAAACGGAGTGACCAGCTGAAAGCCATGGGACGTGGCAAGGGGTAAAACTGAGATGACGACATCTTCATTTTCAGTTTGGTTGATAGAGCATGTGCTGTAAACGACTCTTTCAACGGCTGGGACTGCAAATAAATTAGTCAGAGCTTTTGACAGCGAGTATACATGCACAGACGCTCATACAAACCCATCTTATAGCTAAACACCCTATTATACAAAATGTATGCTTTAGTGAAGTAAAATTCATGAGTCCTATGGAAAGACAAATAAAGAAGGAATACTGTGGTTAAAGCACTCGACTAACATAAATAGATAACATACAAGAGAATGCACGAGCCAGAGCTTTCTTCTGAAAAGCGGCTAGCTTGTTCAGCCTTTCTGTGTTGGCAATATCAGCAGCATGAGATGGGAGTAAATGATCTAATCTCTGAGCAGTAGTTCCAGATCCAGAACAAGAAGGATCTAGAAGGATAGCACGGATCTGCAAGAATGAAATTATTGTTAGCAAAAAGAGCATAAGGAGTCCAATTGAGATGGATTGTCTACCAAATTCAGCTTGCTAAAACTGAAATCACAGAAATTGTCCACATTAAATGCTTTCCACAGAATGCATGGATGAGGCTGCAAGCTTAAATATACTTGGAGTTTGCATGATTGAAGCAGGATAAATGGAAACCAATTGTTTGGTGAGATGATGAAATCCAAATGCTGAAAGGTCGAGTGGTAGGTTAGATAATCACCCTCCAAAAATGCCAAGGGCTGTTACAGATTTTTTACCTTCGAGAAAGAAGGATCATTTGGATTTAACTTCAAGAAATCACCATGCACAACTTCAATATCTAAAAGTCAGGTTAAGGCTAAGCACATAAGCATAACAAGTTAAATAAATTTGATGTAGATAAGACCAGATGAATAGCATAGCATATGATAGAAAAAAAAAATGCATCATAAGAGCATCTAATATATTAGGTGAGAAGCCATTTTTTTCTAATCATCTTTCAACCACTGTACGAAGGTTAAAAAAAACATACGAAGCAAATCCTGCAATTGCTAAAAAGCTAAAAACTTGGAAGTACTAAAAATGAAGATAATAAGGCGAATGACATTTAAAATGACAGAAAGACATGAACAGGATACTAGCAGCACCAGAGAGTCTGACAGTATCTTCTAGACGTTTAATCCTGTCCTTATTCAACTCACATGCTATAATTCTTCCCTTTCCTTTCATAAGAGAAGCAAGATGGACAGTTTTGTTTCCTGGAGCTGAACACGCATCGAGAATCTTCACAAAAATACCATGCAGATAGCATCAGGTGTGAAGAAATGAACAATTATCCTATGGATCAGTATCTCTCAAAACAACACAAAATTTTGATCATGCAAGTTACAGACATGCATAAAGTGACTGTTCTATTTGTTTTAAACAATATTTTTCCATTGCATGTCACAATTTAACAGAAAACACAGAAATTATTCCATTTCATTCATATTTTGAATGAATTCAAAATTTTGTACTTCAGCAGTCTCTAAGCTGTCTTCGCCTATAAGAATATGTCTACAAATAAATAATGCTTGGAGGTATTATGTTAAACACTAACTTCAATTGTCTGGACATTGGAAAACCACTGGTTTCCAAAGTAAAATATAATAGAAACAGGTATCCACGAGTTAAGAAGGGGAAAAAAGTTTTACAGCCAAAATTGACAAATTTTTCATTCAATTTTCATGTTAGATAAATTATGTAAGAAGATATTTCCAGCAGATGATAAGAAGCAGAGAGAATGTGAAAAGTAAATTATCATCAAGAAGTAAGTGTTTAATCAGCAGAACACACCTCCCAGCCAGGTTTGGGATCAAGGACAGCTGCCACCATTGAGCTTGCCTTCCCCTACAAAAAGCAGACAATCCCAATATGACCAAACAAAAAGACCCAAAAATAAGACTTTACTAACAAATCAAGGAGTCCAAATAACTTTATCAATTATTATGCAAAGAACAATGATAATCCTTTAATGTAGACAGTAAGGGGCCCAATATAGACAAGCTTGAGAGTAAAACAAGTCCAGTATTTTGTCCAAGGCTCTCAATTTTATGTATCTACATTAGTTTGCTGATGGTTCTTATCCATGAAGAAACCCCGAGGTACAATTTATGGATTTTGTTCACAATAATATCAATACAAATTACAATACCAGTAGAAGCCCCCAAAATCCAATTTTTCCTTCTTCAATTGCTTCAAATTTTTTTTTTCCATACTGGACTTATGTCCTCACATATTTCAAAAACCTTCAATCCTCAAAAACCCATCTAAAATGGACTTCTTCACTAGTGTCCTATTAGCTACTACATTATTTGATATGTTTATTCAATCTTTGTAGCAGTCCTACATCATACTTAATGTTTCCATATAATAGGAACTGGAGTTTACATATAATATGAACTGGAGTTTATCATTCTTTTAGAATGAAAATAAATATTACAAGCATCACTGGTGTAAAACTCAAACAAATTCTTACTTGCACAAAGACATTTCCATTCAACACCAGAGGATGATTGTGTAAATCAGTATGTGGAGGGAGTATCAATAGGTCAGGTACCATGTCATCCTTCTGAACCTATGTAACAGAAAGACACAATGTAATTCCATTCATAGAGTTGTCTCAAGTCTTATTTACCATTGAGATCCTACTTAAAAATCATCCACACTGAGATTTTACAGAAGTTGCAAAAACTACCGTGAATTGTTTCCCCAGGTCAAGTAAAGCAGAATCGACATCTGATTTCAGAGTGTTTACACGCACATAACAGGGTTTAGAAACATCTGCACCAAAAATTGGCACCAAAAGTAAGGAATGTTGTAAAAAACACAAGTAACAATTTTACAGGCATCAAGGCCAACAAAGTTCTCAATAGATCAACATATGGTTATGTATAGTAGAACAAACTGTCAAACTTGTATGTAGCGTTTCCACTCTAATAGATGTCCCTCAATTTTTTAAGCATAATTAGGTTTACATAATTGATTAGAAGCAAAAGAAAGAAAAAAAAAAAAAGTGAGCAACCAATACGAATGTATACCGGGAGGTTGATAAAGAGCAATCAAATCATCGAGGCTCTTCACTTTCTTTCTTACTAAAAGCTTTGCCAGACCAGACTGGAGAGCATTTTTGTGGCGAATGATATACTTCTCCGCATCACCACCAACTAACAGGAGTTCCTAGAAATTCCACCACCAAAAATTAGTTACAACAAAGAAATGTCTCCATGACATATCATGAATATCAAAAACAGTATACCTGCCCAAATAGAACGTCATATGCTATTATGTACACCAATTCCTCTTGCCTCTGCATCAGCAACAAACAATAATATAATTTCAATCAAACATTTCATGTTGCTTTGGCCAAGTAATAATTCAAAATAAAATCTAAAGTTAATATTTTAAAGAGATAGGTAACCTTCCACTTGCTATTGAGTATGACAGAAGACTCCAAGACCTCCTTAATAATGGGTAAATCTGAAAAACATAGTTCAAAAACAAAGGGCATTTGAGAAGTACTTTTCATGTTTTCTAGAGCAAAAATCAAAGCCTATTCTGCTCTAAGTGCATTAAAAAATTAGAAACCAAACATTAACAAGTTAATGGGGTGAGGAATTGGAGCTAACGTACGCTTTAGGGTTTCGCAGACGAGAGCGAAAGTGGCCTTTTTATTCCTAATAGAAGGGCTATAGACGAGAGATTTGATGGAAGCAACTGCTCGGCGCTGAGCATCTCCTTGGAGAACTCTCCGCAAGACGTTGGCCGCTTCTCTCCTTGCGAAGTAAGCAGACCTCTCAGCGTTGCTTGGCCATCGGTTTTCCCATTTTGCGGCGACTCCCGATGGTTTCGGTTTGGAGGAGAGCACCTTTTTTCGCACCATTGGCCCTGTAACAGTTCCCAGTGACCATCGACACTGAAGTTCAGGAGACCTGAGATTTTCGTTTTTATTGTAAGCTTCAACGGCGTCGTTTGTATCAGACAATGTGCTAACGGCGGGGCAAGGGCAGCGCAACTATTATTGTTTTTAACAAAATCTTTTAGAACTGCGACTGTCATTGGATCGATTTGATTGATTTTTATTAAATTAAATTATTATTATAATTAAATTATTAATTTCTATTCAATTTAATTTGATTTAAATATTTTTTAATTTACTAATTTTAAATTAATTTTTTTTTTTTTATAAATTATTATTATTTTATTATAAATTTAAAAAAAAATCAAAAAAGTATTTATAAAAAAAATAAAAATAATTTAATATTATATAACTCAAAACTTATCTATTTCATTAATTAATATACTTAAAATTTATATTTTTATCAAGAATTATAATATTTTTTATTTATTTTTAGTTAATTTTCATAGATGATATTTTTTAAAATTATAAATTAATATTAAGTTAAAAAATATGTGATTATATATAAAATTAAATTAAATATATTTAATTATAATAATGGTATATGAAGAAAAAATATTTACACTACAAACTAAATTAAAATTTCAATTTATTCTATTTTTAAATCATATAAATTATAAAACAATCAATTTCAATTTGATTTGATTGATTTAATTCAATTTAATCGATTCGACTTTTACCCATCTACAATTAGATAAATCGACATTGTTTTCATACAAAATGTCCCTTTATTTTGTACTCTTCACTCTTCAGTATTGTCTAAATTTTAGTCAGACAACCAAATCAATTATCCAAGTTAATATTTTAATTACAAAAAAAAACCTAAAATTAAAGAAAAATACAGATTTTATTTTTATCCCTTTAACTTTTTAAGTTCTATTAATTATCAATGTAATTTTTTAAAAAATCATATATATTTATAATAATATATAAATTATTAATAATAAAATTTCTGAATGAAATAGCCAAAAAATATGAAATATGACAAAGTCTAAAAATTTTAAAAAGGATTTATCCTTTTAAATATAACATATTCTTATTCATAAATCATAAAATTTGAAAGTTTTACCCCACATATGAGAACTTTTTTTCAATTTCATTTGAAAAAAATTAATCATATGAAGCTGCTCAAATCAATTAAATTTTATAAATATAATTAAATTAAATTTATTTATAAGAAATATTTCAAATATTATATTCAGATATAATGAATTTAATTTAATTTATTTTCTTAATTATTTAATAATTATTAAACAATAACTAATAATATATTTGTATATATTGGTGTTTTATTTTTTATAAATTAATATATTTTAATGTATAAATATAGTAATTATTAGATAATAAATTGTATAACTTGAGGAGAAAGAGGAATTCACATTCCCTATCATCTTAAGTTTTATATTTTTTATGTATTATATTAATTTTTTTAAAATATTTTAATAGTTAATTTTTTTTTTATAAGTGATGTAATACATAAAAATATATGAGATAAAAAAAAATGAAGTATACAATTCAACAAAAGAATCAAATTGGATGAAGAGAGTGATTGACTTGGCAACAAGAAATGAATGGGATTGGATAGACAAAAACAATTGAATTAATTAGCATTAACATGCAATTTGGCATTACATGCGACTTCCTAGAACAAGCAATATAGCACCTTAAATTTATTAATTTGAGAGTGAACGAACTGATGTGGATGTATGACTAATATGAACTTAAACAACGACTTCAATTTTATTTATTTATTATTATTATTATTATGGTTTATGTCACTCTCTTGTATTGCCAACCAATATAATATGCCCCCAAAATCCAAGACCTGTTAATATTAACTGTGATTGTATATAAATGTAGTAATTAAATATTAAATTTGATAAAGTAATTAAACCCCAATGCCAAATAAGTGAAAAATTAAATAATTAGAAAAATTTAAATGTTTTATTTTATTACTTATCTCATTTTTTATATTATATTTTTTTATGCGTCATATTAAAAAAAAATTAAAATATTTTGATAATTAATATTTTTTTATAAATATTATAATATATGAAAAAATATAAAATAAGAGATGCGAAGAGAAAAAAAACTTTGATATATAAAGATATAATTTAATAATAAATATATATTTTTTTAAATATTAAATTTAAAATCGATTTTTTTTATTTAATATTTTAAAAAAAATAAGAAAATCCGAACTCTAATTAGATTAACTAAAAATGGAAGATACCAATGAAGTTCCAGGGGATAGCTAAGTCAAAGCAGTCTAATCACATCTCCTTACATTGAAGAAGTTAGCTGGCAGGTCTTTAAGTCCGCGATGATAAAAGCATATTTGTATTATTATTAATGTAACATTTGCTTTTGGAATTCACCGTCAGAGATTCCTATATGTTGATTTCTATTGGTGACATCTCTCTGTGTCCATTTCAATGGGAATTTTATTTAGGAAAAGTCTTATTAATTAATTACTTGGAATACAATGTAATATATATAAAAAGATTATTAATATTTTATATTAAATGAAATAATAAATAAATGTATTTATAATAAAATTTTAAAATATTAATAAAAAATAATTATATATATATAGATATTAATCGCAAATCCATTTTACATGAATTTTTATCATATTTTATATTTAATTTATATTTTTTAAAAATATTTTAATATGTATAAATTATTATTATTATTTATTAAATATATATATATATATATATGCCAAATTTATTATATACAAACCAACTAAAAAAATATAAAAATAATAGCACATCTAAATATAATATAATAATAAATATATATTCTTTCGTATAATAAATTCAAAATCGATTCTCTCCTCTTCAGTGCTTAAAATATATATATATAAATAATATTAAATATATTTATTTATATAAATTTTTATAAAAACCTATAAAAATATAATAATATAAAAAAAATTAATAAAGTGGCATAATATAAAATACTTAAATTGAAATATAAAGAAATTTTTAAAAATTACTTGATTTGGAGGAAAAAAATATATTTCTTTAACAACTTTGAAACTTAATTTTTAATATATATACACTCCATATTTGTTTAAAGAAAATCCTTTGATGACCTCTCTAATTCTTTTTTTTTTTTACTTCATAATTTATAAAAGATAATTACATAAGCTTTCATATGTCATAACATTAAACTTTATTAGCTAGTATCACTGTATAACTAGTCTTTCCTAAATTAAACACATTAATTTTAATTTTCCTAAATTAAGAAGTGTTTGAATAACTAATTGATAATTGCTAATTTAAAATAAAATATTTTTTTAATTCGTAAAAATTTTAATCGACAATCGTAAATGTTATCTGCTATTAGATTTTACTGATTTGAAAAATACGAATCGTCAATTAGCCTTTAATAATTGAACATCTAAATATTTAATAATTTTTTAATTACTAAATTTATATTTTTATAGGGTAATTAAATTTTATAATTAGGTGTTTAAATACTCCATAAATACATTAATTTTAATTAGAAGGGAGGCAAAGGTGACCCAGATGAGTCTTGACACTTTAAAAAAAATCATTAATTTGTAAAAAAAAATTATATATGATCCATTCAAATTTATTTTTTATAATATATATATATATATATATATATATATATATATATATATATATATTATCGATCGATTCAAACCTAATTTTTATATAAAAATATTTTATTGATTAATTTAGAATTAATTTTTTAATTTTGTTTTAATTTATGATTAGCATATATTAATACATGATAAATAAAAACTATATATTATATAAAACCCAAATTAATAATCCGTAAGGACCTATAAATAATCAAAATGGTTCCTTTATTTAATTGGTCATCCATGATTACGAAAGCTTAGGTCAATGTCAAACTGATTTGATTTGAAAATTGAATATTTGAATAAATTTACTATTCAAAGGTGTTGTATGTATACACATAAAATTAAAGTATCTAGTCCTCAATAAAAATGTACGGATGGTCACTACACTAAGTATGGGACAAGTAGCAGAGAATTATCCTATGCATTAAAGCAATTTTCACATAATTAAGCTTAAGCTGCAATAATTGAAATTTTTACATGTCCAATTGAGTTTAAAAATAAAATTTTAAATCAATTAAAGAAAAAATATAATTTTTTAACTGACTAATTTTAATTTTAATTTTATTATATAACATATATGATTTTTTTTATGTAAATTATTTAGTTATTTGATAATTACATTGAATTTGCATTTCCAAAGGGTGAATTTGCATAGAAAGTACTTGCTTTCATATGAATAGAGGAATTGTATGGAACCTGGAAAAGGAGCTTTGAAAAGAAAGGGGAAATCGAGAAAACGATTTCAATTCAGGATCGATGTTATCCAAATAAGAAAATGAAAAATTTATATAAACCATTATTATATATAATATTTTTTTATTATTAATTGTTTTAGTTGATTATATATTTGTTTATATTAATAATCTAAATTATCTAAAGATAATAATTAAATTTAATAAAATAATAATAATAATAATTTATGTGTATTAACATAATTTTCAAAAAATATAAATTAAATAAAAAATATAAAAATCAGTGCAAAGTGCAGATCCATCACTATTATAATATTATTAAAATAATAATAAATTTTTTAAGCTAAAGGGTTTGAGATCTTTTTGTCTTCTAGAAGACAAACTAAACTGTGTGTATGTATCTTTCAAGTTAAGGAGGAGGAAATACATAATGATAATAATATGGTCAATATGAGACTAAATATAGTATAAGATGATGATAAATATCACATCTTTTATTTTTTTATTTTTAATTTATAGAGACAAACTTTTTTATAATTTAAAAATAATTATAATTAATTATATAAAATATATAATTAAGATATTCACCCACCAAATAAAAATAAGAAAAAATATTTAAATATGTCGCTAATATTTATCCTTAAAAAGTATATTTATTTTTTAACGCAAAAAAATGAACTTGATTTTTCCATAAAATATATAAATAATCCTGATTATATAAAAATAATTTTTATCTCGGCGTTAATTGAAGAATGATGTGATGAGCTATTTTTATAATATCATATTTATTTTTGTGTTTTAAAAAAAAAAATTAGAGTCATTTTACACTAAAAAAATAAAGAGTCATTTTAATAAAAAGTTAAAACTATTTTTATAAAATAAGGATAATTTTTAAGCCTTTAAAAAAAAAAATATGTTGTTTAAGATAAACATGAAGGATATATTAAAACATTTTTCAATAAAAAATAAAAAGATGAGTAATAGTACTGTTTTTGACCCGTCGTCCTGTCTTGGCCGTTGGGAAGGGGATGGTCTAAACTTCAAGTCATCTATGGTATGCCCCACCTTGTTTACAAATTTATGCAAAGCGGGTCCCAATGGCAATTCTGATACATGTTACAGGTCGCTTATACAATCAACATTGAAGTTTCCTTGCAATCTCAGAGGAAGCTGGTAAAGCAGCCGCCTATATTTAGCTATATAATCATATATTTTGATCATAATATTTGAAGAAGGAAATACATATATTTATATATATAGTTTTATTATATGCTAAGATTTGTTATGTCTAATTTTCCTGATCCACCAGTTGAAACTCCTGAGAGCGACTATGGTGACCCAACCAATTTTGAGCTTTCAGAATTCTTGAAGTTTGATGAATGGATAGAGGCAGACTCTACTAATTATTCATTATTACTTGCTGGTTCTACCCATAAGCCGATTTATAGAGCTCATGTTATTGGTGAGTCTGCCGGAGCTACCAGCTCCCATGGACAGATTGGTGGTGGCAATGGTAAGTTACAGATTCAAACTTACAATTTTATAGTTCCAACACTTTTGATTCATCGGAAAAAATATTGTACATATCATTATATTTATTTGATCTTATATGTTTAATTAATTAACTTTGCATTAAGAAAATAAAATGCTATCATGCATATTGTTTGCATATAGTTAATGACTACACACACTTTAAATAGGAGAAGGCAACGTTAGAGAAGAGAAGAATAAGGAAGTTAAAGAAAGAGTGGCATTCAAAACAAAATCAGACGTTGAGATATTAGATGATGGATTCAAATGGAGGAAGTATGGCAAGAAAATGGTTAAGAATAGCCCAAATCCAAGGTATATAATCAAAATATAGCTTAATTTTTGTGAAAATTATAAGTATAAATGATATATATTATTGTGATTAGCAGGAATTATTATCGGTGCTCGGTAGACGGCTGCCCTGTGAAGAAAAGAGTAGAAAGAGATAAAGAGGATCTAAGATATGTAATAACAACTTATGAGGGCATCCATAATCACCCAAGCTCTTCTTAATTAATTAAACCTCAAGTTTTAGGGTTGCTTAATTAATTTGGTCAATTGGGTTTGTTAATTATGGTTATATAGAGCTTGGCATTGCATAACCTCACTTCCACTTGTTAAAGATTAATGGTATGAATATGATAAACCTTCCTTTTTAATAAGTTCTTGTACGTATAGGAAGAACTAATTGATCTATGTGCATCAATTAATACATATATTAGTCTTTTTTTTTTTCTTTTAAATTTGACTTTGACTGGAGTTTAAACTAGAACCTCATATATATATATTTAACTAGAGACGAAACTTCGTGGTGACTTTGACCACCCCAATTAAAAAAGTTTCATTAATATATATAAAAATTTCTATTTCATCTATTTAAATTTAATTTTTTACACATAAAATTTTTTTCGGTCTATTCAAATCTAATTTTTTATATATAAAAATTTTATTGATCTACCCAAATTTAATTTTTTATACAAATAAATTTTTTCAATTTATTCAAAATTAATTTTCTGATTTTATTCTTATATTTAACCTAAAAATAATTTCAGTATTATTGAATTAAATGCTTATTTTGGTCAATAAACTCAATACACTTTGCCTTTGAAGACTGATTAATCTGGTTGATCATATTTTTAATGTTACTTCTTTAAAACTCTAAGATTAAAGTGGAGGGCAACAATGTATGTACTAATAAATTGTGAGCATCAAACAATGACCTTTTGAAATAAATATTTATGTTTCCAGGTGACTGTTTTTTTGTGGTGAGTTAGTTGTGAATTGCTAAGGGAATGCTTGTCCTTTTACACTGAGAATGGAGATCAAGAAAATGACAGAATGGGAAATTATATATTAATACTTTCTTGACCTAACTAACATTGTCAATATTTTAATGTTATATGCTTTTTGGCTCTTATTATTTATTTTATATATATATTAAAATATTTTAAAAGGGAGAATTATTATTATTCAATTAGGGACCAAGCTAAAAAATTAATATTGGATGAGCCGAAAATTAATCTTATCTAAAATGTTAGATTTTAATAGACCAAATAACTTTTTTTTATAAACAAATGATATTTTTAATTAATTTTTGATGGACCAATAATTAATTATATATAAAAAATTACATTTAAATGAATTAAATATAAATTTTTCTATAAATTAATAAAATATAATTTTTTTGGTCCGGTGGCTTTGACTCACCTGTACCATGTAATGCCTCCATCATTAGATTCAATATTTAATTTTTAAGTTATATTTATTAAAATTCATAAACTAGTCAATTGTTAAATATTAAAATTTATTTATACAAAATTAATTAATTTATATTAAATCTAATATTTACTTATAAATTATTTATATATTTTATTTTTATTTCGGGATATATTTCTCAATAATATTATGATTCAAGTATTTGAATTACTAGTCATTGTTTGTCTGTGTGCCACTCCAATTGATCATGGCACGTT
Source organism: Aleurites moluccanus (assembly GCA_948193065.1). Taxonomy (NCBI): domain Eukaryota; kingdom Viridiplantae; phylum Streptophyta; class Magnoliopsida; order Malpighiales; family Euphorbiaceae; genus Aleurites; species Aleurites moluccanus. The sequence continues at coordinate 40,695 of CANXYC013070845.1, read as the reverse complement.
CCACTTTGTAATAAATTTTGCAAACAAATTAATTTAAGAAGACGATAAGAATGAGATTTCTTGTTATACGGTCTAAGAAATTTGGAATTAATGGAAAGTGTATGCATTGGTCAGCAAGAAATCATGATGAAAATGGATTTGTTCAATTAGCCATGAAAAACCTTAATTATATTGAACAATGAAAAGAAACAAAACGAAATGAAATGCATATGATAAATTAGTAATTAGCACTTAAATGGATAAGAGCCACTCAAAATTGGGTTTTCTCCCTGTGCTAAAAAAAAATAATATAATTAAAAATTAAATTTTCATTAAGATATTTCTAAACCGAATTGCTTAAAATTATCAAAATTTATTAATTATTAAGAGATATTCAACTTTTATTATTTTTTACTAAAAAATAAAACCTTTAAAGAACAGTTTTGCACATTAGGTAAAGAAAAATACAATCACAAGCAAGCATTGATCTCACCATTTTCATTTGGTTCTCGGGACCAACCTGGTAAAATAGTTTGCTTAATCTATGCATTATCAAGCTATTCAGCCTTGAGCTTTACAAATTTTTAAACAAAATCCTACAAACACATAAATATATGTACTTCCTTCTCAGGGAAGAAAAACGTATGCCCTGTAAACCTCAATAAGAGGGTGTTTGAATAAGAATCTAAACACTATAAGTTGTGTTTTAACAGGAAGTCAAGCAGTTTTATAGTTTTTGAAGTGTTTGGGTAAAAAAAGAAAACTAGATTATTTTTAATATTTAACGCAAAATTTTAAAAGCTGGGAGACGAGTTTTATGATTAACGTTCGTTTTTAACAAAACTGATTATTTTAATAAAACGCTATTTTTTATCCAAACACCCCCTAAATAGGGATCAGTCAAAAAATTATTGTGCTTTCATTTAGAAAAGATGACATCAGGGTTTCGTATGTGTGGTACAAATCCTGTCAACTCCTTCCAATTGCTTCCCGTGGCATTAGCTTGGAAGCTTATGCTCCACAGGAAATCATTGTTCTGCATCTTTCTCGTCAGCTGAGAAGGTGACGCTACAATGTCAGTTGATTTTGAAAATGGATGCTTTGAGGACTTGGAAATGCCAATTGCAAGCAGCCAACGGACCCCATACTGTTGCTTTGTTTTAGTACCCCAGTACTGTCTTCCAAGGCTCAGCATTCAACCCTGAAAGATGGACTTCTGTGATTTTAAACCTAACGGTAACTTCCTCTTCTTCCAATCTGTCATCATTTCCATCCTCATCATCGATCCATTCATGATCTGCTTCTTCATTGTTTCTTCTTTCTAGCACTGCACTATCCGGTGTTGGCTTAAAATGGAAAAAAAGATCTCTCCACTTGAATTATAGCAAGCATTGAGGCACCAACTGGCTCATATTTTCGCGATGGGGTCTCTAGGCAACATCATTAAAGCTATGGTGAGGTTGTTCCCCAATAATCCATGCCTTCTACCAGTTGCTTTATCCCAATTAATGTCTCTTACCAATCTTCCATTAATAAAGTCTACACACCTAGCATGATGGGCTGCAAGGATCTTTACTGTGAGCTCTCTAACTTGATCTTCATTGCCAATGACTCTATCATCAAACCTTACCCACTCCTCCAATGTTATAGAAAGATCCAATAATCCATCAACACCACTGTCGCTATCATTGGCATCAAGTTCTCGTAATTCTGCAGCCCTTCTAAACTGAGAAACCAACCAAGAGTGGCACTCTTACCTTCAAAAGACTGGGAACATATGCTTGATGGTGCCTCCTCCTCGGATATGCCAGACTGAATTTTCAATCCTTCAATTGACATGGCTTCCATTTTATCCATTGCCAAAGAAGTAAGACATTCAAGAGTTGCAGAGTCTGAGCCCATCTCAACACCTAAAAGTGTATTATATCCAAGCAATGATTCATGACACAGGGAAGCCTGACTGTGACAGCAATGGGAATCAATGAGGCAACACAAAGACATCAAATAAAACATCAAATAAAAATTCAAGAAACTGAATAAAGTGTAAGTTTAACGTTATTCAATGTAATTATGCTCTCACAGACCTAACAGGTGCAGCATCCTGTGCTATTTGTTGCAATGTCTTCCAGTGATATCCTCCAAAGGCATTAATTTATTTGTGTGCTGGGATAGCCTCTCAATTCCAATTTATGCCAAATGCTATAATATCTCGATAATATCAGAACCCATTTCTGCAGGTAGCACAACTGGACAAGAAACTTGCATGATCAAGCTTCCAACATTTTTAGAATTTTTGAAAAACAGAAGGATTCATAGAACGCAGGTTACCCCCATCCTTTGTCTGGATAAAAGGTCCAAAACCATCTCCGAGTGGAGCTAATTAATTTGGCTCCTCTGGGAGAAGCTCAACTGGACCCCCAAATCCATCAGAGCAATGGCAAGGCGAATTCTGAAAGGCTTCCTCATTTAAGCCCCATTGTTTCATTAGCGCTTCAGTCTCCAAATCTTCAAGCACTTTGGCCTTCCTTCTACTTAGCAATTTGTTTGTCCTCTGGTGCATCTCCTAAGCAGCCTGAATGCCATACAAAAATAAAAATCTGCAGAAAGATCCCCATAATTAGACCCTGATTGAGCAATACAACCAAAGTCTTCATGCTTTCCATTTTCACCATATTCAATAATAAAGTTGCCAGAAGCAATGGCCTCTTTTTCAAACTCTTTTCCAGAAGCAATGACCTCTTTTTCAGACTCTTTTAACTGATGCTCTCTAGGAGACTCGGGATCACTATCTGAATTTGGACCAAAGGGACTATGTTCGATGCCCGGCATATTTAAGAAATCATTTGCCACAGATTCAGTGATTTCATCCAAGCTGAGAGATTTCCTAACCACTTTACCAGCCTTGTAATTTGGTTTAGTCTCCACATAACTTTCCTGCTTTAATAGTTCACCCATAGCAAGTGGGGATTCCAATTTGGTAGATTCTGAATTCAAAAAGCTATTCAAAGCTAATTCCATATCTTCCATGCTACATCTTTTTTCACAAATACTACTCTCTTCATGTTTGAAGTCATCCACCAAAACCACGTCCACATAATTATAGGAGATGTTATCCTCTGAATGAGACATATCAGCCTTAATAAATTCATCCATATCATCATTAATAATTTCATCCACATCAATAGTTTCAGTTACACAACCATCAACAAGCTGAACATTACCCTCTTTGGATTCCAAGCCTTCCTTTTTAGACGTTTCTATTCCCTTTTCAATGACTGTAAACTCAGTGTCCTCGTACTCATTTCCACCAATATCTTTGTTAGACTCAAACTCCAGACCAGGCTCTAATTTGAGTGGCTGTACATATTCAGAAAAAGTATGAAACTCTTCAGAGCTGTGCAAATTCACCTCATTAAGTTTCTGATATAGAAAGCTTATTGACTTGGAGAGTTCCAATCCTTGGTTTGATGAAACTTCATCAGTAATCTAAACATCAACAGATTGAGAAGAGAGATGAGTTCTGCATTTTAAATCACTAGGAACACTTCCAACCCGTGAAGCATCCCATTACTGTGAGTTCGCCCAACACCTGTTATTTGCTCTGCTTTACATGACCTATTGAGCACTAAGTTTACAAGCTCAGAGACATTCATATTCCTTCAAGTTTCGATTAAATTGTCCCGAAATATAGAGAACCTAAACTAACATTTAGAGTGTCACCCTTAGCCTTGCCTGAGAGCTTAAAGCTTGTGGTCCATTTTCCAGTTCCTCCCTCTCCAATTTCTCCAAAGTAAGTGGCAACAGCCTCGTGAGATCTACTAATTGCTTACCCATATCAACACCCATAGCCCCAATTACAGATGCATAAATCAAAGAATAGTTTCACTTCATACTTTGCTGAATGTAGGGGTCCCCTTCTACTACCATATACACTACATGCGTGCACCCAAGTCTCATCAAATTCAGCAATTTCTTTCACAACCGTTGACGGATGGGTCTGCAACACGTCATCTTTTCTCTTCCAATGCACAGATAAATTCAAATCATTAGAACTCGGAGGCAACCCTTCAGTTGAATGCACATGTAGAAAGAAACAGTCATTGAACTTTTGATGACAAATATGGGCTGAAGCCTTTAAGGGCTTCTTCCAATTCCACCAGGATGATGATTTCTTGTCCTAAAAAGACACATTTGCACCAAGAGTTCTTGGGTTCGGGCTTGATTTTGATTCTGATAATCGAAGTTTCTCAGATGATTTAGATGACGGTTGGATGAAGAAATCAAAGCCTTATGTGGGGTTTTCTGTAGGTAAAGGCTTTGCTTATTGCCTCAATGTCACGCAACAACTGACCATTATTTGAATTTCCATCACCATCATCATTTGTAGACCCAGTTTTTGACAGCATCATTTTGGCGCACACAGAAATTGCAAACTCACATATACAACCCAATTCACCATAGAAACTCTTGCCAATTCAGTTTATATCTTCAGTAACTCTCTTGGAACACAATTCTAAGACAAACCACAGGCAGGTAAGAGATTTTTAAAAAAAATTCACCGTTCATTAATCAGAAATATATACATCATATATATAGAAATATTGGCTTTTGTAACAATTTCACCTGTACTGTAATTTTGTTTAAGGTAAATAAGGCTCGGGTCAGGGCCTAGTTTGGCCTAGTTTTTGTCAACCTTGTGAATCGCCAAGAGATTTCACATGCAGACACTACTACTGTAACCTACGTAGCCCAAGACCGAATTCCTCTCATTCAATACTCAAAAAGGGGGAAAAAAAAAAGACCTAAATTTGTTCGAGATCTTTTTTAAGCCTTGCTAGATTTTGTTTAACAAAAGCATGTGCTAGCACTAAAATTGGAAACCCAATGCCTGCTTACAAGTGTAAGTTGAAGTTCAGGTACTGCTGTTGGTTTCAAATAATGTTGGGCGAAGGGCACAAGATAACTTAAGACTTTCAGCAGTTATCATTGTAATGCATGCAGCTCCCAGGAGCTCTTTTGTCAAATAGTTGAACTTGTGTTATATCTCCACATCAAAATCCATAACAACAAAAGAAAATCAATATTGTATACAATTCTTCAACAACAGTACATCAGGGATTTCCTGCACCAAAAATCGCTCTCATACAATGTATGAAACGATTCAACTTTACCCATCTGAAAATAAATTCAACTGCAGGCTTCAGTCTCCAACCTCTCCTACGTTATGAATTGCAGAATAAACTAGAACCAGAGGTAGTCAGATGGAGCTGGTAGCACATGGTAATTATCTGCAGCCAAATGTCAACATGATAACTCTAATCAGCTTTGCTAAGTAATTCCAGGATTTGCATAAAGAAAACAAAACAGCTACTATCAATAAATCACAATCAATAACTAGGCTCATACTGCTATGGATAGCAAAAGAAAATTTCTAAGAGCATTACTGGCTATGCACCATAGTAACACAATTGCTCTTAACGGTTTCAAGATGTTGACATTTAACAGCTATGGAAATCACATACCATAACATGTGTATAAGTGATATTAAAAACCATTCTTGGGCCCTCACTACAACCTTATGCTTGTAGGCCAAGTCATGAGTGATTCTTTGACATGACATCAAAGCATACATTAGGCTGATGCTTAGAATTCTTTTTTGCTAGAATGTGCTTATTCTCCCATTTTTATCTTCTTCTTAGTCCAACAATAGTATTTCCAGTACAAGGAACAAGTGGGTTTGTACTTGTGTATATTTTAAGCCAATAGCTCTCCAATAAGGGTAGTCTTAAAGATATCTAAATCCATTCTTAAACCCTCCTGTACAAGCTTGGGCTTTTAGGTGAGTGCTTATTTGACAGTGTGATCTATTATCAGCGCTTTTGTTGATGTTCATTGTTGAGGATGATGATCCCTTTGAGTAAAATGACTTCAATTCACAAAGTATGACCACCCCAAGGATATTTAACCATTAACTATAGAGTGCAGAAACTGCAGATAAACAGACCCAAAACACAGAAACCATGGTGCATGCTTGCATAAAAAGCAACAATGAGCCTTCCCAACCATCAGAGAGGGAAAGAATAAACTGGGATTCAAATTCCACAAATTATGACGAATCATACTGAATTCAGAATAAAGCAACAGACCAAATGGTGAAAAGACAGTAAGGTAAGCAAACCTGCAACCATAATGTGCAGTCCAAAGACAGCTGCTCAATAAATCATGAATTCCCAAAAGTTTCTTTGGATATAATTTCAAACACCAAGTAAAGCACCTCTTGCTTTATGTTTCTTTTGCTCATACTGAGCCAGAAATTATCCTGATACAAGGGCTAAGACATGGCAATTTGGCAAATGTGAAGACTGAACTTCTATTCATGCAGAAGAGAATGCTTGCATCAACCAACAAAGGACACATAAGCAACATTTAATGATCCAGAGCACAAGGCAGACTGTGGGCTGGAATAGATATTAGTCCAATATTTTTCGATCAGAATTGATAGAAAACCATCTTACACTCTTTAAAACAGTAGAGTACATCCTAGATGAATCATATTCTTCCAAAAGCAGTTGATGCTACTAAAAGATTTAGACAAATAAATTACTGGTCTTAAAGTTTCTTTCGAATTTTATGGAGAAGAAGCAGCAGAAAAAAGAAAGAAAGAAAGGAACATAAGGGAGAACCATAGTATGGATTATATACATAACCAAGTGTAGTCATTACAAAAGAACATTGTTAAAAGAGACATGAGCCACTTAATCCTACGTCTCATCCAACCATAGCATGAAGGAAAAACAAGAATGATCAACAAATGATTACTAAAATGGGGACAAAAAATTATGTACCTTTAAGGCCTTAACTTACAACATGTGCATCCTCTATGCACCATAAAGTGTCCCCTGCAGCAGCAGCATTACAGTCAAAAAACGAATTATGAGAAAGAAAATTGGACAAAAACAAAAAATTCGACCGCAACAATAGGGCAGTAAATTTGGAATAATTGAATCAAAACAGAAGTGCAACTGGACTGGGGAATGAAGTCATTTTGACATGTCTTAACTAAATAATATTCTAACTGAAAAAGTTTTAATCAAAGATGAAACATAAAGAATTAGCAGCTTGTAGCTATTTTCTACAACATAGTCTTTACACGGTCACATTTCCATTAACTGTTACTTTGAGAAAGTTAAACGTCCAAGTTCAACCCATGCCTTGTGTGAACAAACTTCCCTTCTAGAACCTCAATGCATATCAAAAAGTCTCTTAATGCATGCTGTAGATTAACTCACACAATAAAGGACCCAACAATACTAGCTTCTGATCAAATGTTGATCACTCAGCAAATATATATCTAGGTGTTCATTTCATAAATCAGTAATTCTATCCCAACCACATACAAATATAAATAATCATCATTTCACTCAAAACTCCAAGCATGGAAACCCTCATTCTTTTACGAGTACCAAGTCAATAACACTTAATACAAACATGGTATTTGAGACCCAGATAAAGCAAACGCCAATGCTATATATTACAATCAATATTACAACCATTAAAGCAATAATAAATAAGAAAAATTATAGCATTCACCTTTAAATTGATCTCTAGTTTAATAATTGAAAATAAAACAGTACAATTTATTGGGAAACACCAGCAGCAGAACCATTAACTGGGTTTCCCACCAAATCAGCTGGGATGATTTCAGCTTCCAAGAACCGACTCAAATGTTTGTCATCCAAATTTTCCTGTTAAGGAAAAAATTATCTAATTATTTACAATAGAAGACCAAAAAGAAGAAGCGAAGGCAATGGAAAATACAGAGAGGCAAGCTTTGTATTTTTGCCATTCGGAAACGCATTCCTCTTTGTCCCATTGACCCTTTACAAATTTCTCTGAGTACCACCTTCACCAATTGTAAAAAAACGTTAGGGTTTAAGAGGGGTTTTAAGGAAACCCATTTAAAAAAATAAATAAATAAATTGAAAAGACCGACCTGTTGAAACAATCGTGGTAAGCAGCTCTCAGATGAGCACAAGGCGATGTTGCAGAAGAAGAAGAAGATGGAGCTTTTTTTTCTCTCCAAGTAAAACCCATCTCGCCTCCCTAATTATTTTTCGCCAATTTAATTTAGCAGCGATTAAATATATAATGATTGATACAGAAGGAGAGAGCTACCGAATTTTATGGAGAGAAAATATCCTTCTTCTAAAGGGTAAGATTCCCTTTGTTTGTTTGTTTTGAAGGAAGTGGAGTAAAAAAAAAATAATAATTAAATTTCCTTCGTTCCATTTGATAATAAGAGAGAGAAGAAAAAAAAAAAAGGGGAAATTAGAATTTCTTAAATTAATTTTAGAAACAAAATAATTTCTTAAGAAACAAATGGAGAGAAATAGTGAGTTAAAGAACGTGGAAAAATATAAATTATTAAAATATTATTTTTTTAATATTATTAAAATGATGTTAAAAAAGTAATTATATTGTAAATAAATTTTAATTTTTTTATATAAATAAGTGATTCAAATAATAATTAAAAAATTATAATTCCTTTTTTTAATATTTATTTTTCTAGTTTAATTTTATTTATTTATTTTTATATATAGTGCACCAAATAATTAAAAAAATAATATTATATTTATTTTTATCTATTATAATAAATTACAGATTTTCTCTTTAAAATTTATACTAATAAAAAAAAAAGTATAGAATATTTATAGTGTGATAACATTCTCCGTTTACTAAATTCTCATCTGGCATTTCTCACCTCCGGAGCCTCTCGCCGGTTTCATACTCTAATTTCTGAACTCTCCCAAACAGACAATGGATCAATTCAAAGGTCAGGCTCGCCTCCCGAAATTCGCCGTACCGAAACGCTACGATATACGGCTGAAACCGGACCTCTCCGCCTGCACATTCGCCGGAACCGTCTATATCGACCTCGACATTGTAACCGCCACCAAATTCATTGTACTCAACGCCGCTGACCTCTCCGTTAAGTCCGGCTCCGTCAGTTTCACCCCCTCTAAGGTATTTTCCTGATCTAAACATCATATTGCTCTTAGTTAATGTTTGAAATTTCTGTCAGTTGAGACGAGCTGCCAGTATCAAACAGGTGTTTGAGCCCGTGAAAGTTGAATTGCTGGAACAGATGAGATATTGGTGTTGGAGTACGCTGAGACACTTCCAATTGGTGTTGGAATTCTCGCGATTGGGTTCGACGGAGTTTTGAATGACAAAATGAAGGGGTTTTATAGAAGGTATGGTACTTGTTAAATTCTAGACTAAAGTTAAATTGATTTGACTTTCATAGTAGTTTTGGATTTTTTTTTTTTTTTTGGTCCAGTACTTACGAGCTTAACGGTGAGAAGAAGAACATGGCAGTTACTCAGTTTGAGCCAGTTGATGCAAGGAGATGCTTTCCATGTTGGGACTAGCCTGTTTGCAAGGTCTCTCATATGGCTTAAGAGTGAAGACCTTGCTCTCTTTCTCTTTTTATTTAATTAGTCATATGAATCTTTCGTTTCTTTTTATTTATTAGTTTGTTTATTGGTGTTGCAGGCTAAATTCAAGATCACTCTGGACGTGCCATCTGATTTGGTGGCTCTTTCCAATATGCCAGTCCTTGAGGAGAAAGTGGATGGACCTCTGAAGACTGTTTCCTATCAGGAAACACCTGTCATGTCTACATATTTGGTAGCGGTTGTCATTGGTTTGTTTGATTATGTTGAAGATTACACAGATGATGGTAGAGTTGTACTCTGATTATCTTGTTTGTTGATGATTATACAATCCTTGTTCTTGATGTTGTATAATCTTGCAAAATCTATATAGGGATCAAAGTTCGAGTGTATTGTCAAGTTGGGAAGGAAAATCAAGCGAAGTTTGCATTGCATGTTGCTGTGAAGACTCTTGAATTATATAAAGAGTATGTTTTATTACCACTTTAACATTTAGTCTTTTGTTAATCTTCCAGCTTGAAGCAGATGGATTTAAATTAATACTTATTATTAGTATCAACTCGTACTGCAATTTTACTTTGACATTCAGCATCAAGTAACTATGATAATTTACGCAGGTATTTTGCTGTTCAATATCCTCTTCCCAAGTTGGATATGATTGCAATCCCTGACTTTGCTGCTGGGGCTATGGAGAATTATGGCTTAGTTACATATCGTGAGACAGCCTTGCTTTTTGATGATAAGCATTCTGCTGCTGCTAACAAACAGATGGTATGGCATTTACTAAGTCCTGGTTTTGGCCACCACAATTGGCTTTTGCAAATTTAGATGCGTTGTCACTGATTATTTTTTTTGGCTTCTTTTTAGGTTGCTACTGTTGTTGCACATGAGCTGGCACATCAGTGGTTTGGCAATCTTGTAACAATGGAATGGTGGACACATTTATGGCTTAATGAGGGTTTTGCTACATGGGTATATTCTTTGATTTTCATGTCTCATTTTACATTTGATACAGCACACTTCATTTACTATATCATACATAAATGATTGATTTTTAATGTGCAGGTGAGTTATCTAGCAGCAGATAGCTTGTTTCCAGAATGGAAGATATGGACTCAGTTTCTTGATGAAAGTACTGAAGGTCTTATGCTTGACGGCCTTGAAGAATCCCACCCAATTGAGGTAAATGGCTGCACTTAGCCTTTTTCACCTTTTGTTTTACATAAGTAGAAGTATCTCTATCTCTTATTTGATGCATTTTACATCCAAATAAATTTTCTTTGCAGGTGGAGATAAATCATGCTAGTGAGATTGATGAGATATTTGATGCGATAAGCTACAGAAAAGGTGCCGCTGTCATTCAAATGCTGCAAAGCTATCTTGGTGCTGAACCCTTTCAGGTTAGTGCTTTAATATCTTGCAAGTCAAAACTATATCTTTATTGAAGCTAGACATTGCTTAGAAGATTGTTGATGTCATCTTCCTTTGTTTTGCTTCTCTAATCAACCATCTCTTCGATTTATTTGATTGAGAAGTGATTTGGTCACTTCTTTCATGATATGATGCTGACATATGTAGTCTTCTTGTTGAGAAATTGTGAGATTGTAGTATGCATCTCCTTATTTCCTTTTCAAGATGTTTCTATTGTACTATATCTTAATCCGCCTTTTTGTCATTTTTACAAGTTCAACTACCACTTTTTGTGAAGTTAACAACTTTATCACACTTGGACTATCTATGCTATCAGAGATCTCTTGCTTCATACATCAAAAAATATTCTTACTCAAATGCGAAGACAGATGACTTGTGGTCTGCCCTTGAGGAGGGATCCGGTGAGCCTGTGAACAAGTTAATGAATTCATGGACAAGGCAAAAGGGTTACCCTGTTGTATCTGTGAAACTCAAAAATCAGAAGTTGGAATTTGAACAGGTCCTCTTTTCTGCTGGGTGTCTTTCAGTATTTCTTTTCATGTTCAATCAATAGTCCATTAGCGATATCTGACATTTTTATAAGTTTCAGTCTCAAGATACAAGTTGCTATATTCTTACAAGTAAGTGTAATAAATGACAGTCACAATTCTTGTCAAGTGGTTCCCATGGAGATGGACAATGGCTTGTCCCAATAACTTATGCTGTGGTTCATATGATGCACGGAAGAATTTCTTATTGCAAACAAAATCTGAAACTCTTGATGCCAAGGAATCCAGCCTTGTGGAGAACACCAATGCTTGGGTTAAGCTTAATGTGAATCAGACTGGTTTCCATAGGGTGAAATATGACGACGACCTGGCAGTTAGACTTAGATATGCCATAGAGAAGAAGTACCTGACTGAAACAGACAGATTTGGTAAACAGGATCACTTGTCTGACGCTCAGTTGTCTCTTTGATTTTTTTAAAAAGAGAGGTTAACTTCTAGACTTTTTTTGCCAGGTATTTTGGATGATACATTTGCCCTTTCTATGGCTCGGCACCAATCTTGGACTTCTTTGCTTACCCTGATGGGTGCTTACAGGGAGGAACTGGATCATACTGTGCTGTCCAACTTGATTACTGTAATGTTCATCTCTATCTGATTCACACTTTAGTTTCAATAATTCTATTAGTTCTAATTATCCATCCTTCTCTTCACAGATAAGTTATAAAGTAAGAAGGATTGCAGCTGATGCAACCCCAGAATTATTGGACTACATAAACCAATTTTTTATTAATCTTTTCCAGTATGCTGCAGAGTAAGTAATTTTGATCAGTTTTTTGAGGACACTTATTATTTTTAAACATGATAATGTATTAAGTTATGAATTCACTGCAATTTTAAGTAGGATATAAAATGATGTGTTTCTTGCATTTAAAAAATTTGTGTTGGCAATTAATGAAATCTTTGAGTTTTGAGAAAATGCAAATATCATGCTAAATAAAAGATACTTGTGAATCTTAATTCCTTTCTTGGAAGAGCTAATCTTGATCCCTTTCAGAGTTTTGTGTATGAGATCTTCAACTTCCCTGTGATAATAGAGTTAGCAATTAAGTCCTCACAAGAAAAGTATACATCATGCTTTATATTTTTTGGTCATACAACTGAACTTTCAATTTTTGAGCTCCATATTTGTGAAATTTTTTAAGATATATTTAGTTGCATATTTGTAAATGAGTACCACTTAATAGATTTAATGTCCTCAACCTATATTTGGCTAGAAATTACATAGAGGGGCTTATATTATTGCCAGAGGATTTAGGATTGAATGTATTTTGATGCGATGGAATCAAAACATTTAGTCATGCCTGGACCTTCATTAGCAAAGATCCGTTAACTATACACAAGTCCAAACAGCATGCATTTCTTTCCTTAATTATAATGCAAATTGCAAGCTTTGCCAATTTCTTAAAGCAACATCATCTTCTTTCTAATTTAAAAATTGTCTTCCAACTTTTCATGTGTTTGAATTCCATTTACAGGAAACTTGGTTGGGATACTAAACAAGGTGAAAGCCATCTTGATGCATTGTTGAGAGGAGAAATTTTGACTGCCCTTGCTGTGTATGGACATGATCTCACACTAAATGAAGCAAGTAGGAGATTTCTTGCATTTGTAGACGACAGAAATTCACCACTCCTTCCACCTGATATAAGAAAGGTTGTTGAGCATAATATATCTATTAAATGTTGGTGTTCCTCCTGACACAATTTCCTAACATTATGGACGATCGGTGTAGGCGACATATGTTGCAGTAATGCAGAGAGTCAGTGCATCAAATAGACTAGGTTATGAATCTCTTCTGGGAGTCTATAGAGAGACTGATTTAAGCCAAGAGAAAACTTGCATTCTGGGTAATGATGAATTTTTTATGAAATTATTGTAGAATATACGAAGAAAATAACTTCATGATAAGTATATATCATCCTTTGCCTTGCAGGTTCACTGCCATATTGTCCAGACCCCAATATAATTCTTGAAGTTCTCAATTTTGTGTTGTCTTCTGAGGTAGACTGGAGTTTTTTATATTTACCTTATTGACATGATTGTCAACATTTAAATTGAATATGAAAATCTCTTGGAGTTTAATGATAAGTTCATTTGTGACTCCATTTAGGTTCGTAGTCAAGATGCTGTTTTTGGACTTAATGTTTCAAAGGAAGGGCGGGAAACAGCATGGGCATGGCTGAAGGTAATGATATAATCCAGCTAATCTCTCTAAAAGCATCAAGACACTGTCCGCAAAATTACAAATATGACTTTTATTCGGATCACTTTCTTTTTACTTTCAATTTCTTAATGTTCAAGTTAAACCAGGTAAAAGTTAACATCTATATTGTTGGAAATACAGGATAACTGGAAGTACATTTCAAAAACCTGGGGTTCTGGGTTTTTAATAACTCGCTTTGTCAGTGTCATTGTCTCACAGGTTCGGCCTCCTTTCTCCTCTTTTTTTTTAGGATTTTCAAGTATGAATATTTTGCCCTGCAATTACATTAGAGAAATCTGCTAATTTTTTCTCCTTAACACTTCTATTTCTACAGTTTGCTTCATTTGAGAAGGCTAAGGAAGTAGAGGAGTTCTTTGCAAGCCGCACTAAGCCTTCAATTGCTAGAACCTTGAAACAGAGTATCGAGCGGGTGACCATTAATGCAAACTGGGTTCAGAGCATTCAGAACGAGAAATATCTGGCGGAGGCTGTGAAAGAATTAGCATACAGGAAATACTAGGAATGCGTTTTTCTTCCAGAAAGTTACCAGGTTAAATTTCACGTTCTTATAACAAGCTCTGCCCAAATAAGAACTTTGGACGCAATTTGTGGATGCCATTAGCAGCACTTGATCATAATGAATATATTCTGGACCTTCAGCTTATGGTTCAATGTTTTAATATGTCCCTTCTACCCAATCTTGTTTGCAAATTTTTTTTGTTACATTTTGATTGTGCCTGTTTCTTGATGACACCACAATGGTTTCTGCCTTTCTGGGCATTTTTACTGCAAAGCTAGAGAAAATAGTTGAGTTCGTCGCATAAACCAATGGTGCAATAACCTAGGCATAGGGCACTTAAACCTAGTTTTTGTCGTCCGCTAGTCTATGCCTCGATCCAACAAACATTAGTTGAATAAAGGCCTTTCCCATTCAGGGTGATGTTAAGATTGAAACTTTATTCTCAAACATCATTTCATTTCATTTAGAGTTTGTTTGGCGTTAAAATTGGAACTATGTTTTCGAAAAAAGAAAACACCACTTTATATGCTGTTGAAAAAAAAAAAAATTATTTTAGTGATCTCTAATCAATATTAGAATAAAATGTTCTTCTCGACAGCAGCTAATCTCCACTAATGTATAGTATATTATTATATGATCGCATGAACCCTACTGTATCAATTGACATGGTCGCAGACTCAGCAAGGAAAAAAGCTATAAAAGCTGTAAACAAGAACTACAAACTAATGAACAATATTCTTCCTTTACAAGAACAAGGAATATAAAATAATAGGAAGTAAATACCTCACAGAACCTTTTTTTTTTTTTTTTTTTTTAACTCGGAGGCAAAATGAATACAACTGCCCATATTGTCGAAGCATGGAACATGAACTGTCACAATCTCCTAATCCCTAAAACAAATAGCTAAACATTTACATCGGCATGATGTATGACAGAACTCTTCAAATCAATGAATGAGTTCTAGCTAATAAGATGGCGCCACTGCCACATACAGTAGCCATAACGCCCATGTGAAAAACAGATGGGCAAAACTCTGTTGTACCACTTAAATGTTTCAACAAATTGAAAAAAAGCTGCAAGGAAATGTAAAAGCAACCGTCACGTTTTGCTCTTTAGCTTCCTTTGAGCTTTCAGATCCACCACGATGACGGTGATGTTGTCCTTGCTTCCTTTTTGAAGAGCTCGGTTCGAGAGGTACTCGGCTGCTGCTTGAGCTGCAGGATCAATTCCCTCACCTCGTGAGGAGAGAAATGCAGTACCATTCTTTTTATACCAGATAAGTATTCGTCTCCGAGCCAGATCACATGCCTCTTCATTCGTCATCACATCCCATAAACCATCACTAGCCAGAATGAGGCATTCATCTTCTTTTGCCCGAGGAATAAACATCACTTCTGGTTCTGGAATAATCCATGGTTTCAAATATCTATCACCTACATCCAGGTTTGGTTTACAAGTTTAGCTTGTATGAATGATTCGCTTCATTGATTGTAATTTTAGACTATCAAATTTATATGCACATAGTGATGACTGATGAGAGTATCCCATGAACAAAACAAGAAGTCAAGAAAGGAGCCGCAGATAATGCAGAAAGTAAATATTTCTCAAACACACACACACACCGCAAAGGAAATGGCGCACCACAATCTTTGCATTGTTTACACGAGTGTCAGAAAATTTAACTCTATGCCATGGCATGCAACCTAGTTATTTTGTGTATCGAGACTCTTCTAGAAATTGAATCTTGATAAGAAGAAAGGAAAATTCACTCTACATTTTTCAATACATAAAAATTTTTCACTGAATGAATGTTGCCTGTGCCTATTAAAAACATTTCTATTTCAGTTACAGTTAAAAGTTAAAACAGATATTGGATAGAATCACGAATAATTCAACTCTTTCACCATATGTTCAAAAATCATACAAGACGTGAATATTTCAAGAGCAATATGAGAAGGAGTATCTTGCAGAAAACTCCACAGATATATAAAGCTTTCATTTCCCATCATCTAATCATTTTAGGGCTAAAGCAGGTCAAAATGAATTTAATCTAATTAATATCTTGAATTCATTGAATTAATCTAATTAATATATCTTGAATTCATTGCTTACACTGGTTTAATCCAATTAATCACCCAAAATTGAGAAGTAGGTCAAAATAACATTAAGATGCTTGATGTTAATACAAGCATCTCAATGCCAAACAATCCATCATTCAAATATAAGAAAAAGAGTGAGAAACTATATTTTCTTTGCACAACAAAATTCTATAGGTAACCACTGACACTACCATTACTTGTCTTTGTACGATTTCTGTTTACTCATCTTTGATGGCATAGCCAAGGCCATTATCTGTATGGTTCAGGCATAATCTCTGAGGTCCAAATATCTTAAACCAATGTTGAAAAGTTTATGATCACATCCAATATTCAGCAATTACATGGACAGCAAGTGGACGAATTGCTATGTCCAAACACCAGTAAAAATAGAAAGGGCAAGTCAAGTCCATCCCCAGTGTGATTGTACTCATTCTACAATTGCTACCTTTGAGATTAGACATTTAGGACATGACAATAACACACACACCAAAGAAACCTGGCAATGGATATTGACGGTGCCATAGTTGAATTTGAAAAATGAGAAAAATAAAAATCATGTTGTAGAAGCACATACCGATGGACCTTGACATTGCAAGAACGCCGAAGACACGATGCCCATTCCATTGTATGACCTTGCCTCCGGCTGCTTCTATCCTTGCATATTCATCTTCCCGATTTGGCTGAAATTACATAAACAAGATGAAGCAAATGACCATTAGCATTCCCAGTAAATTATCAACAGAAGAAGCAAGCTTATTGTTTTGAGAGGCTCTCACTTTATGATCCACTGATAATGCCATAGGCTCTTTCCCACGATACAGAACTGCTCGTGAGTCTCCGCAGTTAGCTACTATAATGTGGGATGAACAAATAATAGCAACAACAGCAGTTGAACCCATTGTTTCGGGGGCAACTGGTTCTGCATTGCCTTTTCCTCCAACTTCAGCATCTACCTTAAGAAAACAGTTGGTGAATGCCTTTTTCCATTGCTCTTGGCAACTGTCCTTCAAACTTCCATCTTTCAGGCCATTCTTAACGAATTCTATCTCCTCATCCAAAGCAGAATGGATCCGATCCTGGCAGTAGTTTGCTACCTGAATAAAGCACCAAACCTATGTAAGGCATTCAACTGAAGAAGAAAAATATTGCATGATTTGTTGATAAGAAGAAACTAAGATTAAAGGGAAAGTTACCTGTAAGCCTCCATGTCCATCATAAACACCAAAGAAATGAGCAGTCTGGTGAGTTATATACCTGCTCATACCATCAAGCACTTGATCACCAATTAGCATTTGAATAGGAATTTTGATAAACTGAGGCACAGTTGAAACTGCATCTTCCATCTCAGGTCTCCTCCCACATATAGACGTAAATCCCCAAAGGGGCACATACTCCAACTCAAAAACACTGCGCGGGACTGTCCCACCCACCCCTTTTCCCAGAGCCAACTGAAGTACAACTGTAGATAGTTTCAGGTCAGACCCATCTCCAATCTCTTCCTCAAGGCTCACTGCTACAGAAACAGAATCTCTCACAACCTCTGTCTCAATATTTGACTCTGTCAAATCCGTGGCATTTGCAATATTATTAACACTGCTAATGCTTTTCCCAATATCCACAGAACTTTGTGTTCCTATCTCAGAAGTATCCTGAAAACCCAAGAAATCCTCTCCACATAAGCTGCTAGTCTCACTGGCAACTGAAAGAGAACAAGAGCTATCAAAAATAGGATCACCCTCCAATGAAAAGGAATCATCTTCACTTTCCTTGCTTATTGCATCATGATAAACCAACCAAGTGGTTTTATTTTCAGAAATCATATCCACCAAAGGGGATCCTGCCTCCTTGTCATCTTGCAGAACTTCAACTGTTGTATCACTAACTTCATTATCCACATCGTCACAATTGCAATCCTTATCCCCAACGGTTACAGAGTCGGATAACAAGCGAGTCCTGTCTGCCATCAACCTAAGCCTAGTGATTTACAAATGGGTGTCAATGGTTGGATTTTCACAGACTGAATTACCTACTCTAAATGGCACTGCAACCGTCGGAGACATCTCCTCCATCAAAATCCCTATCTGAGCAGTACAAAAAGTTACCCTCCAACCCGTCTAAAATCATACAACCTGTCATTGTTCAACTAAATTATCAACTCCTCTTAACAAGAATGATTTTGGAATGTGAAGAATAGAGGGTTTTGTAAGACCATTTCCCGTGCCTTTTTAAAATAAAGATAACAAATTAAAATAAGATTAAATCAAAAAGCATAATTTGGAAGATGCAAGATATGGTTGAGCAGCTAAAAGGTGGTGAAAAGGAAATGAAAAGTCAGATCTGGTCAACAAGAATGGACCCCAATTTCCATTTCTGCAAATTGCAATCCTAAATTAGGCTTTATCAGCTTCTTCTTCTTTTTCTCTGGACATTTCTCTATCTACATCCATCAACCATGGTGAAAGTGAAAGAAACAGCCACAAAAACATCTTTAAATCCACAAAAAAAAAAAAAAAGTAGAATTTTGAAAAATTAAAAACAATAGTAATAATTAAACCAAATATAAAACCAACCCATTATCTTGAAACACAAGAAAGAAAGAAAAGGAGTCATGAAAAGAACCCAGGAAAGCTGAAGTCCCAATAATCACAGGAAAACCCTAAACAGATGACACGCACTTTCACAGGTTTACTCTTGATTTCCCTGGATCTCAAGCAACCCATCTAAGCCTCTCGTAAATTAACTCTCACTCTCAGCTTTTCTCTCTCTAATAATTATCACAATTAATCAACAAAGAAAGAGAAAGGAGCCAAAAAAAAAAAAGAAAGGAAAGGAGTCACTACCTAATAGTGTCAACTGTTCAAGAAAAGCTTACCTTATTTTCCCCTTCCCTTTCTATCTTCTTCTTCCTTGACTTCTAAATACTGATAGCCATGGAAAGAATCAAGAAAAACCAGAAGAAATGGAGGGATTCACTTACCATTTAAAAAAACTAACAATCTTTATTAATCTTTGACATATATTTAATCTTTTCTTGGTTCTTTAAAGATTTGGAAGAAGAAGAACAAGAAAAAGAAAGGAAGTGGAGGAGAAAATTAAAAAAAAAATAATAAAAAATAAAAGAAACTAACATTGGAAAAGAAAAGGTATAAAAAGACAATGTAGAGTGAGTGTGAGAGAGAGAAACAAGGACAGGTGTCAAAACTAGAACAGCATATTAGAGCATCTCCACCCATTCCATACTCCTCCTTTTTCCTCCAATCCATAGTTATTGTCCTGTTTTTTTTAACCCCAATCACTAAAGAACTCTTTTATTTATTTATTACTATTATTATTATTACAGGCCACAATACAAAACTACATCATTTTGTCAGTCTTTTGAGGTTTACTTGAGAATAAACATTACAACATAAACAAATTAAAATTAGTGAAATATTAGTAATTATTGTAGATTTTAGACAGCCATATTAAAACAATTGTTTACTACATTGTCTTTGTTTTTTTTTCCTCTCCTTATATCAGTGATTCAATGAAAGCTATCTTCAAATTAGTTTATATATGCTTATTAAAACTAAATTTTATTTTGATATTATTTAATGAGACACTTCATTTAAGTTTTAATATAATTAAATTTTAACTTGAATAATTTCATTTCTAAATCAGATTATAATATTCTACTTAAATGGTTTGTGAGTCTAATCAAATATCTAAGTTTTTATATCATTTTAAATAAATTTTATATTATATAAGTTTTAATATAATTATACTGCTAAATATTAGACTTAATAAAAAAATTTACGTTAAATTTTGTGTATTTTATAATTGTACCCTATATATATATATATATATATATATATATATATATATATATATATATCAATTCCATCATATGTAAAAATTTAGTTACATGTTACCCTAAGTCAAAATTTAAAGAAAGATTCATTTTTAAATTTATTATATAATATTGATAATTAAACTCTTTAACTTTATAATTTGATTAATTAAATAATTATTTTAATTATTAATAATTTATTAAATTCTTAAAATTAATTTTTATTAAAATTTTAAAATTAAATTAATAATACGATATAATAAATTTGAAAGTCAATTGCACTTTTACTTTTTAAATTAATATGAAAATATTATTATTTATTATTTTTTAATTTAATTTTATGATAGAATTAAAAAAATATAAAAAATTATAAAAATATGTAAAATTCAAAATAAATTTATCTATTAAACTTAAATATTTTTATACATTTTTCTTTCTTTTTAATGAAAAAATTAATTATAAATTATTAACTAAAAAATTAAACTCTATCAATAATATGAAATTAAATCAATCGAGTCAATTTATCATCATATATGTAGTTGGTCTTAACTTTTTTTTTGGCAAAAAGTGAGAACAACCACAAATCATAAAGGTATTAAAATAATGAAAAGGTGATAATGCTATTCCGCATTTAAAATTAGAAATTTTAATATTTAATTATTTTAAATTATTTAATAACACTAAAATTAGAAGTTTTAATTAAATTAAAAATCACTTAAAATAAAAAGTCAAAATCTTTAACTTAAAATTTATATTGAATACAATAAATAATTAAATTTTCAGCATTTAATTTTTAATTTTATTAAATGTCACTTTAGTCTTTCAGGAAATATAAAAATTAACAAGAGAAAATAATTGCAAAATAAAACCCAAAGAGAGAGTCCAGTCCAATAAAATTGAAAATCTCACAAATTTTCTAAAATTTTAATAATTAATTAAATAAAATCTTATTTTAATTTTAATTAAAAAAATTTATTATGAAAAATAAAAAGCATGCATGATAAAATAATAATTTTTTAAAAAATTTTAATTTTTATTAAAATTAATCTTTAAATCTCACCATTTTAAAAACGATTTCAATAATATTGAATTGAAAGTTGATTAGTAGTTTCTCTTTTTTTCATATATATAATTGATTGTCAAGAAAATTACTTAAATTAAATATCAAATTAATAAAGTAAGTTAACTTTAATATGCATATTGCCGTTGTAAGTTGCTGTATTAAATAATTAGATACCTACTTTAGAGAGATTAAAACAAGTTAATTTTCTTTTAAAGCAGAATTTGGCAATTGATTATGACAGCAAGGTCAAAATCAAACCCAATTTAAGTAATGATAGTTGAGTAGGAACCCTCCATCTTTTGGTTGTGATCTGGCAAATATTCAATTAATATATATATATATATATATATATATATATACATATTATTCTAAAAATTGAAAATAACATATGGTACTAATTAATTTATTATATTAATTGAGTTTATCCAATTAGCATAGCCAAATCATTCCTTTATTTTGGGAGGAAAATAGATAAAAACAAAAGTTAGTATTTGATCAATTATTTTTTTAAGGAACTAAGGGCTGACCAAACCCAATTTTTTTATATAAAATATTCTAATAATGACTTCTTTAGACAAAAATGAGAAGATACTAACCAAAAAGAGGAAAATAGTTCAATTATATAGTAACACAAGACATAACCCAATTAGACTTTTAATTGGCACTTTGAATTGGCTATTTAATTTCAATATAAATCATTGAATTAGAATTTATTTATGATACATTTTTTACTTCAAGTTCTTTCACACTCGAGCTTTAATTAAGACTTATATTATATATTTTTTATTTTTTTATCTGTCGTTTAAAATTTTGTATATATATTATGACACTTATTAATTAAATTTAAGATAATTTATTTAGTTTTATATTTTTAATTTTATATTAAATTAAGTTATTATATTTTAATCAAATATTTTAAAGGTAATAGATAAATATTATTTTAAAAATTTAAAATTATAATTAAAAATGAAAATTGATGAATTTTTAAAATGATAAATAAAAAAAAATTAGAGAGTGTATATGTATGAATTCAGAACTGCTTAATTACTACTTCAGCAGTTACAGACAAGGAATGGTTGCTCTTATCTCTGGATTATATTTTTCTGGGGATTCGTCGGCATGAGAAATTAAGATGAAACGATACAAAACAAAGGCAATAATAATTTAACACATCACAAGAGAAATCTTGAGCAATAACTCTCGTGTTATTTCTCAGATATTTTTTCTTCACAGCTATTGTTCGTTTTGTCCACAAATACACACAAAAGCAAATAATTCATTAAACCAGCTATTTAGTTTCTTAGTAGTTTTGCTTTTCGTTAAATTTCACCTGAAACTGCCGCTAGAGAAGGCTTGTTTTACCACAGCCAACCTGGGCAGCCAAGGCATAAGTTTCAGAGGTCTGCTCTAAATCTAATACACAGAGCCTTTTCAACTATAAATCTCAATTTTCATACCAGTTAACCCATCACTGGGCTTTAAACAAGTTTCTCAATCACTGCTGTACGTACACTTCAGCAGTGGCTCTGCAAGTTGTATGGCAGCTGACCCAGACAAGTTGGATTTTGGAGAAACACCTACGCGAGCATCCACATTATACGATAGCCAAATTGTTATCTTATGGTAGCATGGGATCGCCTGATGATGTAAGCATTTGCACCTCTGTTTCTTCGCCTGGCAGTTTGGTAGTATAATCTGCCCCTGGACCACCTACACAAATTATTAACCAAACTTGATCCATTTGAACACACAAGAGATCCAGCAGTCAAAAAGGACAACCATCAGCAAAAAAGCTGGGGAAAAAAAGTAAGATCTAATACTGAATATAGAATCAATGGATGGCCGTTTTGGTGACATACTTCGTTTGAGATCTGCAAGCATTGAAATGGTTTGCAGAATTTAATTTATTTACATTTTACAGAAGCATAAACATAAGCAGAAGCAAGGAATTCAAAATTCACACCAGAATACTTTGGATACTCTGAACAAGGAATGATACCATGACATCAAGAAATTGGCTTTTACTTATCCTGTTTGCTCATCACTTCACAGACTCCATTTCATACTTCAGAGTATCTACAAAGTCACCCTAGTATGAAGATAATGACCATATATTCCACATCACTCACCGAAATCCAAATACTGCACCCAACTCAACTTAACTTTAATCCCAAAATTAATTAGGATTAGCTATATGGATTCTTTGTTTCCACTCTAAATGATTTTGGATGACATCTTCTAATAATAATAATATTTCTAAATAATGTTATATTTCTCTCCTTCAAATTAATTTAGGTGTACTTCTTCATTTTTTCTTCTTTATCACGATGAACTCAACCTTCCTAATTGAAATCTCCCTAGGTCTCTGCTTCACTTGTCCAAGTCATCTTCATTCTCTCATCTTGTCCTTAATCGATGTGATTTTCACTTTATCTCTAATGCTTTCATTATATATCATGTATGTTATAGTATGATCACAAATTTATCTTAGTAACCTCATCTTTGATACATGTTGTTCATTCATTGTCCAACACTCACTACTATATAACATAATCGGTCGAATAGCCATATGGTAGAATTTTCCTTTCAATTTATTAGGAATCTAGCGCTCATATAGAAATCATATGATAAGTCTTCTTTTCAATCACCTAACTTTTATCCTATGGCTAACATTCTTCTCATAACCTTTATCTCCTTGAAAGATTGAGCCTAGATATTTAAAACAGATGCTTTAGAACAATGTCACTTCATCCAAACTAACTCCCTCATTCAAATCCAAATGTCTGGCTTTAATTTGGATTTTCAAATCCTAAGCTTCCAATCCTTGTGAAATGATGTTCCCTATAGTCTGCAGGAGTTCACTCGTGCATTTTTCTCAAGAATTTCTCCTATAAAATTGAGAAGGTTATGTTTCTCATAAAACTTTACTTTCTGATTGTTGCTTTCCATAATTAGACTTTGAATGTATGCCCTAAAAATGCATTGGATTAATTTAATGACATGAATGATTAAAGAATATGGAACTTCCAGCACCTAAGACAAAAATTTAATGTGCAGGCATGTCATCTTGATATCAATATTGTTAGGAACACAACATATAACAATGCACCATATTGTAGCCAGCAGTTTGTTATGAGATTATTTGGGATGGTTAAATGCATAAAAAAGAGAAATGAGCAGTAAATAGTGTAATGCCAAATTCAATGACAGAAATCTGTTCTAGATTTCCCTCTCAATTTCTTTTTTCCCCTCTTCTTGTTCTTATCTCCAAGGTTCTCCCTTTCCCTCTGTTTCTCTTCTTTTCTCACCCTCCAATGACCATAGTTAGGCCAGTTCCTAACAAATATATGATCTGTTTCTTCATTAAAAGACTAGATATCAAAACTAAGCATCAAAAGCCAAGTATAAATCCCTAAAGCTATGACTTTTCTTTTTCAAAAAAATGTTGAGTCTGTATATGTGGATCTTGGAACTTTATTGTTCATTATCAGCCAAATCTGAAACCTTACAAAGCCATTCCCTCAATAGTCCAAAGCAATCTCAAAGGTCACCAAAAGGTTGTAGAAAGGATTCCTGCAATTATTTCTCAATCCGTTGCTTTCCCTATGTTCACAACACAGCTGAAAAATACGGATTTGGAACTGTTTCACCCATATGAGTAACCAATGTCCTACATATTCTTTCCCCACACCACTGGCCCCACACCCAACCCCACCCAAAAAAAAAAACACCAGACAGGTGCAAACTAGAGTGCTTGACAGAATATTTTATTTTTCAAAGGGGGGTTAGGCTTGCTTCCCATCTATAATGTTAGTGTTGATACCAACCCTATATAGTATTATGTATTCACATCATATATAAGAAACTGGGCCTGGAGTGAATATTACAAAATCAAATTCGATACAGATATCAGATAAGTATAGCGGTTTCCATCATTTTAGCCTGAAGGGGTATTCCATTTCCATCACGCACATGGCCTGTCTAGATATGCCAATAGAAAGTTTCATCAATGTTGTAATACAATGTATGAACATGAGCAAAAAGTATTCCTATCCTCGATAATTATATAAGTAGAAATTAATTGCATCCAGATGTCCATCAAAGAAAGAACACATATGGTCCCACTAGTAAACATAAAATTACTGCACTTATTGAAAAAGGAACCAGTAACATTAACTAGTCAGAGTTGAATAGCATACCAAAAGATTGTAGTCCTTTGACAGCATCAAAGTTCTTGTATGTATAGCCAACGAAACTCAAGTCTTTGGGAGTTAAATGCATCTGCATGAAAAGGAATATTGTTACATTCACAGCAATTTTATGAGAAATAGTGGCCCTAAAAAAAGCAGGGCTTGCACTAATTGGACAGCCACTGAAAACATGGAAAACTTCAGAATAGGAAGAACCCACAGAAAAAGCCAAGTTTAGTAACAGCTGGTATTTTGTAACACAAAAATGTCTCAAGCAACAAAAGGAAAGCAATAAGTCACCAAAAAAGTTCCATGGAAAAAAAATTAATTCCTACATTGAAGCATTTCTTGTTACAGAAAGCTGAAATGCAAGTAACTGTCTCAAATGAGAAATCAGAGGTGACCTACCTTGCTAATGCACAAATTTGCTCATAAAATATTTAAATGAAATGGGGTTATGATGACACCAGCTGCTGGTACAAATTAATTTATATTATGATTTATATACAACATGAATAACAACATACCTTCCTTGAGGGTCCTGAGCCAGCTCTCGCTGGTGCTGGAGGATCCATCTGATTACAAATTGAACAATTGCAACTCATAATTACAGAATGCAAAGAAGACACCATAATTATCAAATTTATAACCAAAAAAAAATGTGGTTAAGCAACAGAGGGAAGGCCAAACAATTTTCTAGTTTAGTAGAGCTTTCTTGTGGGATTAGGTGATATTCTTTTCAACAGTATTTTTTCAGAAAGCATTTACCGGGTGTTGAACACCTGAACTACATTATAGGCAAAATGTATATCAATTTCTTAAAGATAAATATTCATGTCATCATGTGCCACTTTTCAAACTGACAGAGTTATTCAAGATTCTTAATAGTCATGAGTACCATAGGATTTAGGATTTTATCAAAAGATAGCACAAGTGAATGCTAAAAATTATTTTAAAAAAAAATCTATATGTGACCTCTGTGATTTTTCACAAGCATATCATCCGCGAATCAAGTTGACCAAAAATGTGTTATTGTACCTCAAAATACTGTACAAGCATCACTGCATGCTGTGGCAAACATCATAAAGAAGCCATAAATATTTAAATTTTATCAGCTCATGCTGCTAATTCTTATAATTAAAATAAGCCTTCTTTGAAATAAAATGAGAAAAAGTTGGCCCAATACCCATATTATAAATCTAAATTCTGAAGAAATAGCACTAAGATGTACTCCAAAAGTGTACGAGAAAAAGAGAAGAATAAGCAAAAGTATAATACTTCATCAAATTTCATGAAGTTCTGGGTGTCCAGCTCCCCATTAACTTCTGGTTTAAATGCTGCCTCCATTTCATAGAGTTTATCCCATACAACGTCCTTGAACCAAGGATGAGCCTGACATGGAAGAATCTTGTAAGGAAGAATCCAAGATTGAAACAAAGGAAAAACCTTGAAATAAATTCAAATTTCTTACTTTAATTTGTTGTGCCCCTCCAGTACCTAACCTATGGTCAACATCACACAGTAACCTACAAATGAGATCCTTTGCCTCAGGGGACAACCTTGCATCTTCTGGGAATTTAAGGTGATTTCTCCAGTGAACAATCTAAAAGTAATTGATGAATAAAGTGTCACTAAACAGTAAATAAATTCAATAATAAGAGATCCAATGTTTGATGAAAGATTTATGGAATAAATCTAGAAGAAAAGGGTGAAAACAAAGGAATGATATGTAACAAAGCATTAAGGAAAAACTATTTGGTATGCTACAATCACCATCATGCCAAGATATCATACTAGTTCCTCCAGAATATACTAGGTAGCCAACAACCTAATACTGCATAATTAATGACAACCAATCCCTGGTAGAAATATAGGATAGAAGCTAATCAAACTATAAATGGCAAGCAGGAATTCCGAAGAAAAGTAAAACCTTGCATTGTATTGAAGAAAGCACAAAAAAAAATGGATAGCTTGTGATTATGGTAATAAACAGAAGAATATAGCAGTTACCTTTCTGCATGTAGTTATGGGGTCATCCGAGTAAAAAGGAGGGTATCCAACTAGCATCTCATACATTATTGCTCCTAGTGACCACCTAAATGGAGTTCAGGGGAAAAAGAAAAGCAATATTTACCATTGAGGTACCAGTAACTAGAACAGCAGACAAATGGCAAAAACAAATACATAAGAAACACAAACATGACTTTATGCATTCAGTTAGCATCCACAAAAATCTATGAGACATTCTAGACTTTAAGATCATAATTTTCTGGAATGGAATAGATATAAAATGCAACACAAAGAGATAAGACAACCAATGAATCAAAAGAAAAAATAAATAAATAAATAAACCTGAAACTATCAATGAATTACAAATAGTAGAAGAATTTTAATGAGTAAATCAAAACAGAAAGGCTAACTAACCAGTCACACTCCATGCCATATCCTTTCTTCAGTAATACTTCAGGAGCGATGTAATCTGGTGTTCCCACAGTAGAAAATGCCTTTCATGGAAACATAAGAAATCTCTAGCCATTATAGTAAAAAAAAAAAAAGCGCCAAAATATCTCAACTATGGTTTGATTATAAATCAAGTGCAAAGTTAATAGGACCATACTGTAGGCAAATCTATTACACATATGTGAGCCTTTCTAACTTCTAAGTTAATATTTTTATAAAGGTAATGATCAGTAATGTTACCAGTTAGTCCCTTCTGAAAGCCAAAAATGTTTAAAGTGTCAGTGTACACTCCATTAGATGTCATGTGCCATGCTCAATCTACAATCAGAACCATTAGAATGTACGGAGACATTGGTAGTAGAGTACTGACTCAAACTCTCTTAACAAAGAAAACAAGTTGGAATGGTAACAAAAGGATTTGGCCACAGTTTAAAACATATGGACATTGAATTATGTATTTTAGAAGAACAGAAGAAGCCAAGTACATTTCAGTTTCATTTCAAGTTCATCAAATACTATAATAGTGCTCAAGATTGACATCAAAGCCACAAGTGATCCAAAACCAAAGCAAAACAAATATTGCCATATCAAGATTTCAATATTTGAAAAGGCAGGACAAAAGGACAGAATTTCTTAATGGCTCGAGTACCCCTTCACTAAAATAAAGGATAATATGTTCCGTCACTTACCTTAAAAAAAAAAAAAATTAAGCCATCCTACATTTGTGCTTCTAGATATGATCCAGCATGCACTTTAAAAAGTATAACATATCTATCAAAGTAAGTTTCTTACCAACTTCCTCCTGTTCATTTGCCAGTGCTGAAGCTGTTCGTGGGGGCTTTTCCAATTGCTCTTATTGTCCGCATCAGGGATACTTCCATCAATATCCATTGGCTCCGTCATATTTTCGTCATCAATTGTTTTATTTTCAGGAATCACAGATAAAACTGAACAATCAAGAGGCTTACAAAGACCAAAATCGGATAGCTTCATATGACCATTTTTATCCAGTAGAAGATTATCAGGCTTTATATCTCTGGAGAGAAAATGAATGAAATATAATGAGAGTGCAAATATCCAACTTAAAGCAAACAGATAGGAAGCCACCACATAACCAAGTTCAAAATTAAGCATATTTGTAGCAGCAAATTTTCAACCTGTGAATGTAGTTATGTTTGTGAATCGACTCAATTGCAAGGACACTTTGAGCGATGTAAAACCTAGCCACATTTTCTGTTAATGTGTCCTCCCTCATCAGCAGAGTCATCATATCACCACCTGGCAGATATTCCATAATTAGATACAAATACTCTGCATCCTGGAATGAGTAATAGAGTTTGACAATGCAGTGGCTCGCAACTTCTGCCAGTAAGTTCCTTTCAGCTCTAACATGTTCCACCTGTGGAGCAGAAACACATTTCAGCACAACAGTAAATAACAATCATACACAGTAGCACAGATGGCTCTACTCGCTACATGAAAGAATGCACATCCAAATAAACCAAAGGAAAAAGGACCATTGCAACTAGATAATGTACTTCAAAAGGTTCACAGAGAACATAAATCAACAGGATACCATCAGGCTGTTTGTAAGTTATAAAGTCAACTAAATTAAAATCTTCTCCCTTTTCAAATAACAACCTAAATATTAGTCCCAGCAGCCAAAGCATACAGCAAATATAACAAAGATTATAATGATGTTAGCAAATGGCAAGGTGATGCCAGAATTTTAGTAGTAGTACTAGTACAACTTACGGATAGATCAATAAGCAACCAAACTATGAGAGAGATATTAACAACTGTAACCAAGACCCCAACTCCCTTAACCTACTTATTTACCCACACAAACAATTATACACAGGGTGGAAAGGAAATAGGAATGGAGAAAGAGAAAGAGGGCACTGGTTATTACAACAGAAATATTGTAATATGCTATATGCAGTACAAAAAGAAATACAAGTGGCAATATGTCTCATTTCACCTGTCCTCTCATTAGCATTTCAGATTTCTTTAACTTTTTCATGGCATAAATATTGCCAGATTTCTTCTCTCGGCACAAGCGAACCTGTCGTCAAAGAAAGTATCAAAGACAAATGTATTGCAAACCGCAAACACATGATAAATAGATAATACAAAGGGAAAATAAATAAATAAACAAAAAGGAGAATCTAACAAAATCATGAATCATTCAATGCATCACAAGTATCATGCACATCCCTAACCTCTCCAAAGGCTCCTCTACCAATGATTGTCAAAAGCTCAAAATCATCAACACATATCTTATGCCTTTTGAGTCGCATAAATTCTGTCTCTTTTCTTTCCAAGTCTTTAATCAGATTGATCTGTTCCTCCTTGGGCACATCAGAGGAAGCCAGCTTCCTTTCTAACACCCATCGTCTGCAGTGGAAGTCAATCATGATAGCAAGAGTCAAAAACTGCATCTTTAAAGCAAGAATGTTAATAACAGATAAGAAATAGCATTTTTAAATCAAAGTTTTGCCCTCTGGCATTGTGAAAGTGTGGATCTCAGCTTATCTTGCATTATCTAAAAGTCCAAAAGGTAACAATTCAAGACTTGATGATATAACGTTTAGTGAACACACATCTTTCACAGGATATCCATTAACTATCTAAAGATTCAGAAAGTATATCAAAAGAAGATAATATTTTAGTTCTATTCACTCAAGATAACAACAATGATTCTATTATTACATTAGACCTAATTGAGTAGTGACCTAGAGGTGTTTAAGTGTATCACAAACATCACATGTTTATCAAATTTGATGCTAATAAATGTGCAAAAAAACACATTTTTGAGTGAGTGCTTTCTCTTCAACCCATCAGCAAATAGCAAGAACAATAATTTCATTGCATGTATCACATGGCCACCATTCTAACTAATATAAGTCAGTCTAGATAGTGCAAATCCAAGGGTCAACTTCAAAATGTGCACAAGAGATAATTTCTGATAAGTCTTGTTGCTTCAACCCATACAGCATAATATGAATAGTAATGATTTCATTGCATGCATCATCAGCTATGATATAAGAATGTCTAGACAGTGAAAATCCCAGGGAGAAATCACCTAAATAGGAGATCATCAAGTAAAAGTCTACATAAATTTCCTGTAGTATAATTTTCACAGCTCAAGATTTTGGCTTGGAACTTTCTGAGGAAAAGAAAACGACATAGTATGTGAAGCTTTCTTGAACCAAAGGGGGGGATCCACTTGTCTCATGGTGATAATCTGGAAAGTGCCTCATTTTGAATGCACTTGAAACAACCAAATCAAACCCTTCTTCCGACTCCCCTAATTTTTTTAGAGAGTTTTTCTAGAGAAAAACAAATGCTGTTGTGAGGATAAACTATAATCAATTAAACTTGATGACATTAGTTTTGAGTAACCACCTATATCTGGAAGTAAAAAATTAAGCTTAAGTATCTCATTGTTGAATTTCATAAGAAAAAAATTCTATGACCTTGAAATTATCATTTAATATGACGAAATGTTGATCATCTCTGCTAATTGACCTTCCTAACCTATAGCAGTTGATGAATGATTGCATATCCAGCAAATGCAATTAGATGTCCTGGTATTACTCTCAAGACTAAAGTAAGCCTTAATCACAATTAGAAAATGACATTTATTAAGAATAATGTCCAACCAGATGAAATTTCACCTCTCAGATCCCATAATCACTGAATCAACTAAGCCTAACAGTTCTCTACAGCTCCAGCAAAGTAGACGTTCACGATTTCTCTATCTCAGTTCTCCAAATAACGCACAATGTAACGTTCAAAACAAATCTCAATTCACTTTCTCACAGTAACCAAATGGAGCATTTAAAAAACACCATAAAGGATAGCGAATTGTAATTGATCAATTACTAGTAAAAGAAACAGAGATACAGATACCTCTCTTTTCGCTCTTGAATATTCTTCATATGAGCTCTATAGTGATTCTCTATGAACTGCTTCGCTGCCGCCACTTTCTCCATCGTCAAGCTCGATCCCAACACCTCTTCTTCTCCCTTCTCCTCCTCTTCAATACCTTCCATTCCTCTCTCTTTCTTCGTCTATCTACACCTGTAATTTCCTTTACTTAACTTTCTTCCTCTTTTATAATCTCTGTCAAGCTCAGTCTTCGAATTTTCTCTCTCTAGAACCTCACTTTCTCTCTCTAAAACAGACTCGCTCGCTCTCCGAAACTCTCATCTATTGTAACGACGAGGAGATGATGTCAAGATAGAACCTCCAAAAAAAAAAAAACTCGAAAAGCAGAGGCCTTTTGATCCTCTACACATACTCCGTACACACGTAAAAAATCAGCAAATCAAAATTCGTTGTAAATTCAAACAGCGCTTAGGATGGTTGTACGCGAGTACGAAAAGCTGATGATAGGAACTTTTAAGCAGCGAGTTTAACGATTATTGTCATAAGAGGTGAGTGATGGCCTCACGCGCTCTAATTTCAGCGTGAGGTAGAAAAAAGGTGTTGATAACTTGCTATCAGATCTCGAATGACGTTTCAGCGCAAAACAAGGGACCTGCAGGGAGGGCCCACGTTGTGGGGTGTGATTGGAGAGTGTATCTCAGTTTCCTTTAATGTGATGTGGATATATTAATTCTCCTTCCCGTGATTGGGTGTCTCTGCTTAAAGTGAGAGCGCATTTAATTGCTCTATCAATTTGACTGTACTTTGTCTGTGGGTGATATCAAAGAGTAAGGGAAAACCACCCAACAACTTGCTCGAGTGGTAAGAAGCAAAATTTTTAGATCCAAATCGGTAAAAAAAGAAGAAAAAAATCGACAAAAACAAAAATTAATGAAAGAAAATTAAATCAATT
Organism: Aleurites moluccanus; assembly: GCA_948193065.1. Classification (NCBI taxonomy): domain Eukaryota; kingdom Viridiplantae; phylum Streptophyta; class Magnoliopsida; order Malpighiales; family Euphorbiaceae; genus Aleurites; species Aleurites moluccanus. Next base: position 8,072 of record CANXYC013070845.1, on the reverse strand, counting down.
AAATTAAAATAAAATAAAATAATATTATATAATTAAAAAATAATAATTTTATTATATATAATTTGATATTTATTATTTATATATTTAAAATAAATATAATATATATATAATTAAAATTAAATAATTATATAATTAAATATTTATTATTTAAAAAAAATTAGTCAATAAATCTAATTATTTAATGAAATAATTAAATTACTTTTCATAAATAAGTCAAATTTAATTAATTTAATTTAGCTAAATAAAAATATTTTCTTCTAGTTAAAAATATTTTCTTTTAATTAATTTAGTCAATTTGAAAATTTTAATTAAATTTAATTAAAAATATTTATATTAGTATTATAATTAATGTTACATATTATAATAACTCAAATTTTTATTAATTTTTATATTTTTATTTTATAATTTAATATATTTATTTATTTATATTTTTACATATAAATTTATATATAAATGATGAAAGAAAAATGAAACAAATAAAAAAAATAATGTAAGCAAAAATTCAGGAATAAATCCCACATCGAAAATTTGAAGAAAACAAAAATAGAGTATATACTTATTCATAGCCCAAAAAGAGGAAAGGATAAATATAGCAGTTCATGAAAAAAAAAATTATGTGCAATCTAGACAGCGAACGCATCCTGTTTTGAAAATAAAAAAGGTTGTATTGGGAAAAAAAAATTAAATGCTCACTTGACCGAACCGGAACCAATTCGGATCGACCATATCACAAAAAATTATATTGATTCTTGATATTAAATTCTTTTGAAATAGGTAAAAAGAAATTGATCCATTTAATCTTTGGTCTTAATTTTTTTAATTTAATTAATTAAATCGATCCAAATTTAATAATTATGGTAAGCAATATATTAATTTTTTTTATTTAATTAATTAAATCGATCCAAATTTAATAATTATAGTAAGCAATATATTAAGTCTCGAGTCTTTTCAAAACTAAATGTATTATTCATTAAAAATAAATATATTTCATAAAAAAATCTCTCAAACTTATAACACTAAATATTATATGTGGGTATTTAGATCTTTAATTTGAAAATCTAAAATTTATTAATTTTTAAAATCACTTAAATTTAAGTGATTTTAAGTGTTTAGTTTGATAATCCATTAATGAATTTTTGTTTTCAAAAATAAAATTTAATTTTTAAATTGAGATTTTTTTAGTATCATTTTAGTCCTTTTAAAAACATGGATTTTGATGAAATCATATTTGTCAACTAATAATTTTTATTTAATAAATTTTGAGAAATAATAATTTTATATTCACCAAAATCACTTTTAGAATAATTCCTATAAAAACAATTTAAACACGTGAAATTTATCAAAAAAATGAAAAAAAAAAATGGCAAAACTTGTAAATAATTTGTCTAAGTTGTTGATTGTTTCAATATCTACATTGTAATAATTAGCTTAAATTGCTCAGTGCACCTTTCTTCTGCTTCACAAACAATGTACAACTAATATAATCTGACAACCTTAAAGAAAGCAATACATTATATTATTTAATTTAGCATGTGAGTGCTTTATTTTGTATGATATTGTGTCACCAATGAAAGGAATATATTACACAAACACACTATTTAGCTTATATCATACAATAATTTTTTTTTTTTTTATAAACGAATGGAAAGCAATACTAATTAAGCCAATACTATTAGCAAAATTAATAAAATATTTAAAATAATTTAAAAAATGGATAATAAATAATAAAATATTATTTATTTATCGATTTTTCTAATATGTATCTTTTATATATATATATATATATTAATTTTTTTATTAGTTTCCAAAAAAAATTTGTATGTAATTTATGGTACTAAAATTATTTTATGTATATATATTAATAAAAATTATTTAATTAAAAAATATTTTATTAATAATTTAATTGATTAATATTATTTAAATAAATATTAATTTTGTTAAAAAAAAAACTGATTTGATAAAGAATTAAAACTTGAATAGAATTTAACTCGTTACCTTTATCTTAATGGTAAATAGTAAATTAAAAACTCAACAGTCGTAAAATATCATTTATCCTTAAAATTTTAATTATTTTATAAAAATTTAACTGATCATTTTTAAAAATCTTTTGTAATTTTCCTTTCTCTCAATTACTTATCCTATTCAAGTAAAAAACTACTCTTCTTCTCCATACAACATAGTACATACCATGACCCATACGAATGGATGTTAAGCTGGTAGTCCAACTTTTCAAATTTATTAGATTTTTCAGTTGGATAAAAATTCAACTCTAGTTGAGATAATTAATTAAAAAATAAAAAAGTATAAAATTTTATTTTTATATTTATGTTAAAAAATCTTTTATTTTTTAAAAATAATGATGGATATTGAAAAAAATAATTGAAAAAATTACAATTAAAATAAGTATATAATGATTTTTATACTTAAATTCCATTGACAAAGTTAACAAAGCAATAATATTCAGTCCAATAATTATAATTGGCGCTTCGAAAGGAAACGAGTTTCACTCGAAATTGACATCAAATCATTTGATAAGTCCAATTTATTGAAAATCATATGAAAGCTTTTCTCTATATAGGTGATACAAATAAATCTTTATAAAAAATTGACAATCTAACTTTTTCAAACGGAAAAAATATAAATAAAATAAATATAAATATAAATAAATAAATTTATATTTAATATCAAAATTTTATTTAAAATAATGATAACTAATTCAAGACAAAAAAGATATTATATTATTTTCAAGTAATTCATATCAAATAAAAAAAAAAAAAAAGATATGATAAAATTAAGGAAAGAAGAATGATGGATTGGACAGGGATAAAGATGATAATAAAGAAAAACAGAGACAAGACTCAATAGAAAAAAGGAGGAAGAGAAGGGTAGGAGATGGAGACTGCGTCTAAAATAAAAAGATATATTTTATCGATAGCTAGATTAAATTGCGATAACACTTTTGTATAACTTAGTTATAAATAGTTATTTTATATAAATATAAATACTTAATATAAAAATTTATTAAATGGAAAAAAAATGTAATTTTGATAGAGTTATTTTTAGCACATTGGTTAGAAAAATCCTGTATTTATAAAGGGAAATTGGGGTATACAACTAGGCCTAGTTACTTCTCTTCTCATCTGACACAAGTTAATTTAATTATTGCACGCACGCACATTGTGTTTTAAAAAAGGAAATTTTCAGTGAAATCTTAGCACAATCTAGCCGCGAATCCGGCAAGATACTGAAATTACCACGTCATCTTGCGGTGTGCTGCGCTGTACCATAATTATGGTCACGTGTGATGGATCCACTGCAATCGCTGACCAATTATCTTTTTTGCACTCGCTGATCTGGCACTCCCTAATCGGTCAGCATTTTTGTTGGGTTTTAAAAATTGTGTTAAACGAAATTAAAATGCAATTAGAAAATAATATATATATATATATATATATATATATATATATTCAAAATTATTTGAATTTAATAAAATAATAATAATAATTTGCACATATTAAATTTTTTCAAAAATAAAATTAAATAAAAAATATAACCAAAATATGTTATTCACAATTAGTAATTTTATGCACAAATCAAATGTAAAAGGTTTTTCATTGAATTCATTTAGAGAAAATTTACTATTTACTATTTAAAATTTCAAAAATTTTTAACTTTAAATTGTTTGATAAATTTAATTATTTTTAATTATAGTAAATCTTTTATAAATTAATATTATTAGAATTCATAAATTTTATTAATTAATAATTTAGTCAATTAATTCAAGTCGGAACCGTAAAATTATTATTTAATATAATTTATTTATTTATTCATAGTGTTGAATTTTATTGAAAATGAAAAATTTTAAATAACTTTAATATAAATAAGATAATAAATATGAGTTGAGATTAAGTTTATGGAAAGTCTATATACTTGTATATAATATGATACAGATAAATGTTTGAGTTAATGAGTTATGACATGGTCACGTTGAATCAAGCTTTGCTGTTTACTATTTTTTTTTTTTTTTATAATGTGTTTCAAGGAAATCTAAATAGAAACTCTAAATGTTAATTTGGATAGAAATTTTTGTAGATTTGAGATTACCACTTATGAAGTAATTTTTAAATATTATAAATAAGTGTGAAAAAATAATTTATTGTCATATATATATATATTTGCAATTTTATTTTTTGGCTCTAATATTTATATATTAAGGGCTAAACTTAAATAGATAAATAAAAAAATAATGGTATATTGTAATTATAAAATTGAGTAAATTTATTTATTATTTTTTTAAAAATTTTGTGTTGTCATATTATTTTTATAGGAGCGGAAAGATAAAATATTTTTATGAGACATCATTTTTTTTTATGAATCACACATCTAATTAACGATTTTAAGAAATTATATTTCTTACTATCCAGCTATATCTGCCCTCTCTTTTATACTAACTCCTAATATTATTTGAGCACATTTTAAAATATCACAATATACTATTAGATTATTTTGTCAAATTTTATCATTAATCAATTTTAAAATGGTCAATAAGGTCAGTAAAAAAGACATAAATATCATTGTCATTTATTTTTAATTAATTATATTCTATTTTTTGTTTAAAAAATATTTTTTAGAGTTAAAAAATATATTTTCATATTTTTTTGACAAATTTGAAAATAAAAATATTTTTTAAAAATATTATTTTATTTTATTTTTAAAAAATAAAAATAAAAAAATATTTTTAAAAAAATATTTTTACTTTTTATTTGTATTAAAAAAATTTAAGAATTAATAATTTAATTTCTTCTTAAATTATTTTGTAATTAAAATAAAAAATAAAAAATATTTTTTTAAAATATTTCCTTTTATTTTTTATTTTTAAATTTATCAAAAAATACAAAAATAAATTTTTTAATCCTAAAAAATATTTTTCAAGTAAAAATAAAATATAATTAATTAAAAATAAAGTGTAATGATATTTATATTTTTTTTATTATTATTGACTATTTTAGGGTTGATCAATGACAAAATTGGACGAAAAAAATATTAGTATAATTAGACATTCGTTAAGCAGAATTAATATAATTTTGAAAAGTCATAAAACTTAGTGTATTGGATCATTTTATTGAAGAAAATAATAATTAATATTTTTTTATTTAATTTACTGGTACATTTACATTTTAATTAATATTTCAAAATTTAGTAAGAAACTGTATTCTTATTAAATATATTTAAAATCACGCATACTATTTATTAAAATTAACTTAAATTAAAATTTGGTAAAAATGAAAAAACTGTATTTTCTTTTTAATTTTCTAAAGATTTTTTCTTTCAATCATCGCCTATCTTTTGATCGGTAAGATTGGCGGTGATTCATTTGTATTTTTTTTTATCCAATAATATAAATTTTTTTGTTAATTCATGTTTTTTTTATATAAATTTATTATTGTTAATTTTATTTTTAGATAAATTGTTGAGATTTTTTATTTTGATGGAATTTACTACTTCTTTTATATATATATTTTAAATTTATTATTTTGATTTTGAATTTAGAGATATTTAGATCCGCTTAAATCAAAAATATTTTTTATTAATTAAAAATTATTATATCAAAAAACACTATTTTGATATTTAAAAACTCAAATCAACTCAAAACACATATTTATTTTCCCTTCAAACACTCAACTCGTTGGAATACTCTATCAATAGGAAGAATATTGAAAGAAATTTAAATTTTTTTATTTGAATACTTCTTGACATATATATTTTTTTGTATATTTTTATTTTCAAATGAAAATTGTATAATTTTTATCTAATGAATGAAGAATTACAGTATTTGCTAAATAAAATTAACCTAAATTCATGTTGGGCCAGGCCGCCGGATTTCTGAGTACTGTTAACAGATTGGGCCACGCATGAAACCCACCGCAAAAGAAATTTTTAAAAACGAAGTCGTTTCGATTCATATTTCTGAGAGCTCATCGTCACGGCTTTAACCAGAACTGAAGAGAAGAGGCGTAATGGCGGATGCTTACTATGGATACGGTGCTGTGGCAGACAGAGGTACTATTTCTCTCTCTCCAAACCCTAAAATTTTCCGTTTGGTTATCGAGAAAATCTGAGGAAGTGCGGGAAATTATGACTAGGTGTCCTAATTTATTATTTAATTTGAGGATAAATTTTTTTTTGACGATTTGTTTGTTATTTGATAAAAAGCATCGAAGCTGTGGAGGCATTTGATGTTTAATTTATGGGTACTGGGTTATGATTTAGAATAATAGTTTTTTTTTTAAATACTAAATTCAGTTCTTAATTTTCTATAATTCATTGATTTGGATACTTTGTTGTTGTTGTTTCAGGTGTGCCTAATTTTCCTGGCTACTTGTCATCAGAAGTACCATATTTGGCTTCTAGTCATATTGCAGGTTCTAATGAATTGCGAAATGCTGCTTCAGATTTTGTGCACAGAGAGGTTAGAAGTTTAATAATTTGCGTAGAGTTCGAATTGCATACAGTTTTCCTCTTATAAAAATTTTATGTTTAGTAGCAGATGAAGGCTGTGTCTTACGGCTTGGATAATATTTCGAGCATCGGTGTTCATTCTGAACCTATTAATGGTGGATTAGTAGCAGGAGCTAGTGGAAAGAGATACCCATCTCTAGAAGTAGATCCAAATGCCTCAATTAACGTTACTTTAGCCATTCCTGACATGATAAATGAAAGGCCTAGTTCCTTGAGAAATATTGATGGCCCTTCTGTCTCAAGAGGGGAATCAAACATTCTGTTTGTTGATGGGCTCCCTACTAATTGCACTAGAAGAGAAGTAGGCCGTATCCTTAATTCCTTGTAGTAGTTTATCAAGTGGCATTTCTTTTGTACTTTGGAAATAAAATTCTTCTTTGAAATGAAATTTTTATAATTGAATTAATAGTGCTCATGAATTGACCTCTTTGCAATGATTTTATTTTATTTTATTTTATTTTTGGGCTATGTTTGATTCAGTTAAAGAAAGGGAACTTACCTGCTATTTTTTTTTTCAAGAAGATGGAATGTCTGAAAAATTATTGAACGACTCTCTTTCATTTTATTATTTCCATATTTATGTCCTTGATTTATTATCAAAGATCTTTTCCGTCCATTTATTGGGTACAAGGACATTAAAGTTATTCACAAGGAGCCCAGACGTGTAAGTTTACCACTTTACAATACTCTATTCATTTTGATTTAATGTAATGTGTACAGTGCTAAGAGAAATAGATGACTTTAATTACTGTCTAGAAGATACTTAAAATTGTGCTCATCTCATTGCCTAGATGAAACTTGGTGTTTGGTGACAATACTCTTATTCCTTTTGTTTATGTGTGTTGGGGGAGGGGTTGGTTTGGTGATCGAAGCATCATATTATGCTCTTTCTACTTTATCCTTTTCATGCCTAAAATTGTAGATTTACGTTGAGATATCTCTTTCATATTTTATGCGAAAATCCCCAATCATATGAAAGCCTTTATGTATTTTTTTTTTTTTTTAAATATGTATTGTCATAAGGTGTTAATGAGAATAGGTTTTTGTTGCAATCTTGCCTACTCAGGAGAAGTTGAAAATAAAGAAACAGGCTGATAAAGTTAAAGGATTTTCTGGCTTGTGGGAAGAACTTGATTAGTATCTATTAAAGACAAAAATAAAAAACTAAAAACATGATTGTCACCACCTATATAACCAAGCATATCTGTCTACACCTATATATTAATGCTACTTTCTTCTAATGATGTATTCCCTTTATTTCTTGTTGTTTTGTTTCCCCTATTTTTAAATTAATCTTCTCAATATGTTACTACATTGTAGAGTGGAGATAGGGCTATGGTCTTGTGCTTTGTGGAGTTTGTTGATGAAAAATGTGCTATCACTGCTATGGAAGCTCTTCAAGGTAAACTGCTTGCAAGGATGCGTGTTTGTTCTTCTTTTTTTTTTAAACTTTATCAACTTTGGATAAATGCTTAATTCATCTGGGGGGGGGGGGGGGGGGGGGGGGGGGGGGGGGGGGGGGGGGGGGGGGGGGGGGGGGGGGGGGGGGGGGG
>CANXYC013070600.1:0-44859 GCA_948193065.1 Aleurites moluccanus | reverse complement strand
TTCTCTTTTTATTTTTTTTTTTGGGGTGGGGCTGGCGCTGCCCTTTTACTCCGCGTTGTGGGGGGGGGGGGGGGGGGGGGGGCCCCCCCCCCACAATTTCAGGTCACATCTACAGCATAAATTTTTGCATGTGTGCGTAATGCATAACACTGTAATAACTTGTAATTTATTTTGATTGTAAGATACTTCCTTCAAATGCAGTGTCACTCCACTATCTGTATTCAGTAATATCAATAAGTGATCAAAACAATTCCTAAAATTCCTCTTATCATAATATTACTAACAAAGTCAGTGAAAATAGCTATATACTTGGAAATCTTAAAGAATAAGAGAAAAAGTGAGGCATACCAAAAATAAATCTAACTATATTAAAAATTTATAAAAAAAGCTTATGAAAGACATCTTAATATTATTTGATGCAAATAAATTTTATAAAATTTATTTAAAAATTTATTATCAGCATATATTTAATATGCAATACAAATTTTTAAGTTTATACCTTTTTTTGTAAAGAAAAATTTTATGTTTGTAATATATGAAATTAATAATATTTAGCCAAAACCTATATAAAAAATAAAATTTATAAATGAATTTTATATCTACACCAAATGAAAATATTAGAAAGGTCTAGGATTTTATTCTAAATTGAAAAATCAAGAATAAAAGAAAAAAAAATAAAGCCAATTGTCCTTGTGGTCATGTGCTTTGTTGCACATATTGGAGAGACTCGGCTCGAGTCCTTCCTTTAGCAAATCTTGTTAGTATCCAAGTCTGCCTCTCCAACTAACATCCCCTCCTCCTACTAATTTACTAATCAATGTCAATTGTGTGTATATATATATATATATATATATATATATTAAAAAAAATTGCAAAATCAAGGGAGGGCATGTGCCCCCCCTTGGCCCTTGCTAAGTCCGTCTATGGTTGGGTGGGATGGTGCTCAAAAATTTTAATTTTAGACAGCAGAATAAACTCAACGAATTGGCATATTTGACATACTTCCTCGACTTCCTTTTCTGTAGCTTGTTTGTTCAATGACCCCACAAACAATTTGTACTCAACTGCACCTACCATAAAAAAAAAATGAAAACATCAAGACTGGAAATTTGGAAATTTATATGCATACACTCTTTCCTGTAGAGCTTACATTTCAGGAACAAAAATTTCACTCAACGTTAGTATTTACTAAAGGAAAAACTTGATTCTGGATATTATAATGTAGGAAAGAAAACACATGTAGTTTCTATTTTATGAAAACAGTGGAGTGTCCACCCAGCCCTAGTATTGTCATATTACAACTTTGATTTGAACAAAATGATTGATTTGAAAACCCATGAATAAAGCAACAAATTTCTAGACACAACCAAAGACCAAATTTCAAAAATTGAGAAGTTCAGTAAGCCAACGATTGTTACCAAGGCGCTCTCGTTCCCCATCAGCATATCTTACTTGGATTGGACCTACTCCCTGGAAAAGAAATGTTTAAAATGTGAAATAACTGTAAAGGCCCAAATTACTAAAGAAATCACAATGATAAAACTCACTCCAGGCAGAGTATGTTGATTGTGTAAAGCTCTGATGGCCCTATCCGCTTCTTCAGAGGTTGCATATTTCACAAAACAACAACCTGCATAAGTGAAAGATTTTCAACCTGATTTTATTGGTACACTTCTAAAAATGATAGAACACACACACACACACACACACACATATTGCAGCTATATACATGTTAGATGCACACCATTGTTAACACAGAAGAATGATGGTTATTATCAGGTTGCATTTAATTGACAGTTATCCAGAGAAAGAACAGGATGCTTTCAAATCCCCAACTTAAAACAGGTATAAGCTGTTGGAAGTTACTAAATCATTGCAATTTGAAGCATTCTTAAGTGTAAAAATGTATTTTAAATACTAAAATTAAGAGAATCTGGTTACATATTTGACTAACAAAGTTCAAATAGAAACAATAAACAAAATGTAATGGCTCATAATTAATTCAACAAAATCAATTTCATAGCACAGTAAGTTGCTTCAAGATATCAAAGGAGAGAACAAAAAGCAGCTTAATCTAGCAATCATTTGCATTTAATACTGCTCTTTGAAAAGAAGAAGAAGAACAAGACAGAAGATTTAGAACCAATGATGCTCCCTACTCAGCAAAACCTCAAACAGTACCTCAATTAAACATCAAACTTTCATTAGTAAAATAAAGATAGAGCACAACCCTGTGTAGCAAGACAAATATTTTCCATTTCCATCTAAAATCCTCATAACATGACAGAAAGGAATGCTCAAACACAAAACAAAACTTATACTAATGAATAGTTGAGGATAAACAATGCAAAAAGAATAGTTAAAGAATGCTTCTCCCCCAAGCCCGCTGTGCACAAGCAAAGAACGCGATAACCACTTAATGTGAAGACAATAAGCACTAAGAATACATCCCATCTTAGAAATATACATCATTGCCTCCCTCAAACACACAGGAACACATCTTACCAAAACAGAAGTCATACACAATATCACTCTGGTTCATCCTTCAATTCCTTTCTTGTGTATAGAAAACAAATATACAGCAAAAAAAAAAAAAAAGGTAATAAAGGCATTGATGCTAAGCTTACATGCTTTGAAGATGCTAGTCAATAAGAACTCATTATCATATGAAAAGCATGAATGTTCAAATTTCCCAGTGCAACTCAATAAATAGAAATTTACAAAACTATCTCTCACAGTTTAGTCTACAGTTCTGCAACCTGGGACATCATCAAGCAGAAATGAGATAATCTTAACTACATTGTCAGGTCATTAGTAGATGAGTAAGAGACTAGCAAAACAACCATCAAGTTTGCGTATTAAATCCCAAAAGGTGAAATGTAAATGTCAATTGCCAACAAAAAAATTCCAGTTTTTTCTTTTGCCATTCTAATGCTTCAATAGGGAAACAAATCCATATACCAAATATAAATAAATTAGAATGATGGGCAAAACCTACACCAAGTTGATATTTACATAAAACTAAGAATGTCTAAAAATGAAAGTACTGGCTGGGTGGACTAAGTTGGTACACCAAGATTTGAAGTCTTCTGTTGCAACAATCATTTAGAACATACACAAGAATTGCTGCAAGTAAAAAAGTAATGGCTATCATCCGAACATGATGATTCATGAATATTGCTACAAGAGGGTTCTCATACACTGTTGCTTGATACAAATAAAGCAATAATGTTATACATGCACTTCCTTGCTACCCTCAAGGCAGGTGTCTCCAAAACATAAACATGGCCACACCGACGTGGATGTCCAACTAGTTTGTTGAATAAGCATTACAAATATTGGTTCTAATGGAGCTTATTTCTACCTTCTGTCCCATTCTGTCTACAAATATGCACAACCAAGAATTCAAACATGCCTCTCCTGCATCGCAACTAATTGGAGAGTACAAAAAATAGAACTGATGTTCCTACCACAAACAACATCGATTGTGCAATCACTGTGACATAACAACAGAACAACTATACAAGCATACCCAAATCAACATATGGCATTGTCAACCCTGTAATTAAGATGAGCTGTAATGCCCATAAAAACCTCAAGCAAATACCCACTAACCATAACACTAAAGCGATCCTCCTCTATAAGGACCACATAATAACCATCATGATCTCATTTCACTACTAGGAAAATTCGAAATTAGTTGTTGACCAAGGAATAATTGAAACAAAACAACATTTGGTGTTGCAAAAACCAAAAAAAGCATTATATCCATAAGCATCCAATGCGTATATCATAAGTACACAATGCTTAAGACACATTCTGAAGAAAATTTCATCACCATTCACATTTCTCAAATAACAGGAAAAATCATCACAGGGAAATTGGGAGAATATCCATCTATAGGTCACATGCTAATGCACATTGAAAGTAAAAAAAACATCGCAGGGAAGTTGAGAAAAAACAAGTCTATCAATAACCCAATAAAAAAAGATTAATCCTCTCAACAAGAAATATGAAAGCTATGTGCTACTTTATGTACTAAATCATCATTCAAATAAATGATGGAAAAAGCAACCAGAACCAAAAAAATTGCCAGCAAATCTATACCATGATAACTGCAGGAAAAACCTACTAACCAAGAACACTCAACTGCGTAAGCACTGTGAGATCTATAACAATTGAAAAGTAGTCCACAAGTTTAAATGCACAATTTCCAAGGTAGACTAGTGTTTGGACAAAGTCATGAATATGGCTTTCAATGATACTGGAGCAGTGCCACCACACATTGAGAATATAATAAAATAAGAGAACCCATAAAGATGCTTCTTCCTAAATCATAAACATATCCGACCATATGAATACACGGGCGACAAATGCCCGGCACAAAATCCATAAAACAGGTGGCATTTCTCGGCATAATATCACAACTGCCAAATTCATGTTCAACATTAAACAAGCCAAACCATGAGATACAATTATCCTGCCAACAAATATAAATGAAAATGATAAGTTTTGCACTATATTCAAGCAGAGAACTAACTGAAGAGCTACCCCAAATATGAGAAATAAGCACATAATGGAACTTGATATCCATCGTACAAGCAATAGGCTCACTTCAAAAAGTGAAAAACAAAAAAATTAAAACAGTCAAACTTCTCAACACATAATTGCAAATAACTGTCACATCCATGCTCAAGAAAAAGGATCCAAATTACAAGCATCCTGCCTATAGTTACCCATAAAAGACGAGCTTCACATACACTATAACTACTTCAATCAATTGCCTAGGATATTAAAAGCGTAAACACAATCATACAGATTACACACAACATCCATCCCACAAACAAGGCATTCATAATTCCCAACATAGCTTTAAGGGTCATATAACCAACAACCGCAGCTTATTTAATCCAGTAAGCAACCATATAAGACGAATTATCCAACTACCCATTCATCTCATATGGCAGCGCACAGTTGATAAATAGACATTCCACGCCATTAAAATAGTAAACATAATCAGACAGATTACACACACAACATCCATCCCACAAACAAGGCATTCATAATTCCCAACATAGCTTAAGGGGCATAACAACCAACAACCACAGCTTATTTAAACCAGTAAGCAATCACATAAGACGAACTATCCAACTCCTAATCCATCTCATTTGGCAGTGCACAAGTTGATAAATAGACATTCCACGCCATTCTGAATTATGCACCCCCAGGCTCATGATCATCAGAACGAACTACAAAGTTCCTTTAAATTACATTGTGTTTAACACCCATCCAAAAAGTAATAATTTCAGTATTTTCTTTTCCAAGTCACTAAATGTACAAAATTTGTCTAAATATCTTGACATCAAAAAGCTACAGTATGGCAACAGACACTCCCAATACAAATGACTTGTTGGGTAATGCCCCCACTGCTGCAGCAACTATGACAAGAGGAGGATCTAATCATCTTCAAGTCCCCCTGCTATACAAGTAGGTTTACATGTGTTGCCTTCTTGTTTTGACAGGATGTAGACAAAAAAAGGGGTTGCAACCAAAACCAACAAGCCTGAAACTTGTTGCAAAAACAAACTGAGACGAAAGATGAGCATACTTTGCTCCCATCAGCCTCTTAGAGACCTGAAATAAGATAGGTTTGAACCACAATTATTCATTAAAAATAGCACTTACACGTACCTTGTTGCTGTCCTGTTCTCTTATCTTTGATCAAAGCAACCTCTATCACATTTCCATGCTGTTCAAACAAGGGGCGAATCTGGGAGTACAATGAGTGGAAAAATGAATAATGTTCAATAGTATACAAGAATCTGAACAATAATACAACCAAAAGGAAAAATTCATAGTAGTACAATGAGTAGAACATTTACAAAAAGCCTTACTGAAAATAAATGCAAGGGCTGATGATTTCAAATGCCAAATAGGAAATTATATTGCAGTTTTAAAAAAAAATTACAACTGGACAGCATTTCTAATTCACCAGAACTTAATGGAGGATGAACGTGTCAAAAAAAAAAAAAAAGCAAGTGAAATTTTAATCATTCAAGAAGTTTGACCCATATGATCTTAGAGAATCCAAACTCACAAAGGTAAGGAAAGGATGGTCACATAAATGAAAATCCCACTTTATTTATCTAATATAAGCATATGAGTCTACATACAGTAACAAAAATTTATATGTGGGTTTCAAGTCATGAGCATGATTCAATACATTTTCAAAGACGATGTGCTCATCAGATCATGCATCACTTAACGGACTTACTTCGTCTTCAGTAGCAGTCCTTGGAACAGATCCCACAAAAAGTTTAGCGAAACTACCACCATCAAAATGTTCTGGCAGAAAACAAATTAAATGATGAGCACCTTAAGGTAAAAAGAAATTGACTTTGAAGATGCAAATAGCAAAAAAGAAAAAAGAAAAAAACGATGCAGAATCAAATTAAATGAACATGACTAATCTCTAAGCTTTTATGACAATGAACAACAAAGTGCCAATCCAAATAACTCAACCACCTCCTTGGAATAGGTAGCATGTATTATTTGAAAAGTATAACCTCAAGCAACAGTAGAAATAAGTAAATTACGTTGCAGAATAGCATTAGGCAAATAGGATTATATGTTAAGAGTCAACAGTTTTAACTTTAAAATAATTATGGTTTTAACTTTTAAACAAGTTAATGTTACAAAATTCACTAAAACAAAGAAAAATATCAATGCATTGACACCCCAAAACAAATGCCAAAGCAACACCTAACAAAAAAAAAATCAATCAATAAATAAATTAAAGCTAACCAGGGGAACTTCCACAGCCACTGAATGGATACCCTCGTTTCTGACCCGAGAGAGGCTGAGGAGGAGGCAGCGGTGGTGGCGCCTGGTAATTAGACCCAAACCCTCCAACTCCGCCGCCCATTGGCCGAAACCCACCACTACCACCACCGCCTCCCATTGGCCCAAATCCTCCTACTCCTACGCCAACTCCAACATCACCAACAGGAGGATGACGAGGGGGGCTCTCAAAAGGGCGGGGACCACCACCACGATAGTTGGGGCTACGGCGGTCGTAATTGCTACTATTATTGCTTCCGTTGCTAGAAAAGCGGTTCAAGGGACCATCAGAGAATCGAGAAGGGCCATCTGAGAAGCGAGAAGGACGACGATTATGATAGGAGTCTTGATTGTAGACACTACTAGTATTGTTGCTGCCGCCGCCGCCGCCGCCGCCGTAGCGGTCTCCCCTGTGCCTATCCATGCAATCTTGAAGAATTTAAGAACCCTAAGGATTTTAAAAAAAGATGAGAAGAGAAAGGAAAGAGTGCACAGTAGTGCAGAATTGTACTGCTGAGGAAAGAAGAGGGAAAAAAGGTACTGTGTTGTTTACGCTCTCACTTGATCATCGCGTCGAGCTAACGACTATTATGGATGATTGCAGGAATGATACGTGTTGGGCCTTTATTTTCAATTGAGCTGAGGCCTTTTTCTTTTTTAGGTTAGACCAGGCTCGGCATCGTTTATGATTTCTGATGATGCTAAAAAAAACCTTGCACATTGATTTATGTAATTAGTAACTAGGGGAGCATCAGCACCATGTACATTTGAGATTTTCCTGATTTCTCAATTATTTTTGTTGCAAAATTTTTAGCAAGCAATAATATTTTCTTCAGTAAATAATAAATAACAATCTTTAAAGTTGTGAAAAATAATTATTAAACATCGCTTTCATGATATTACATTAATTTTTATTAATTATTTTGAGTTCAAGTCAAATTGATCAATCATAAAAGCAATCTTAAATAAATATTAGAAATTACTTATATATAATTTTTATTAACTTGAATAATGTTTCTAATAGAATCCCAGTAAAATTTTTATGGTGAATTATATAATACAATGAAATATCGATTAAATATATATAAACATTAAATATTATGTATGAAAGAGTAATTACTAACATGGATATGATTGAAGGAGATTTATCATAATATTATATATGCTGGTAAATAAGATGCATGAAATAGTTAACAGAAAATTAGAGTAGTAAATAAGTATTATAAATTTAGTGAAAAAAAAAAAGGTGAATAAAAAGAGAAATAGTTTAAATGGACTAAAAATACATTAAAACACTCATTTTAAATATTCAAACTCAATCTTATAAAAAAAAAAAATAGAGGTTATGAGGAGAATATTAGCAGGAAAATAAAAGCTGAAAAGAATACATATGACTGAGATAACATAAGGGTTGGATATAGTAACAAGTGTGGATAATAAAACGGCAACATCTATAAAAGATGTATAACATGTTAAATTAGATATTCACTTGATCAGCTTCTGGAGCTATAATTACAGAAAATTTTACTTCAACATTTCCAGCTGAAATTGCTTATGTGGTTGATACACTTGTGTAACACCTCGTTCTTCAAGCCGAACTGCTTTCATAAGCAATATGCTATATGCATGCAGCATACTCTGCAAGACGCGACTGCCTCTTGTGTTGGCTTTCAACAAGACAGATGTCGCTGATCAACACCAGTTTGCTTTGGAGGTATAAATTTCTTTTGTGTTGGATGATTATTTATGCATCCTTTTCATCTTAAACTCTGTTATCATCCTTTCATATTTTATTTTAGTAATTTTTTATTTACTGTATTGCTCTTCGCTGTGTTCCCTCTTTAAACAAATTGACTCTTAAATCTTATTCGAGTACTTAACACTGTTCAAGTGATATTTCCTTTTTATATATTTTATTATTTTGCTGCATCAAAACCCCTAATATAGAGGGTTGTTCCTTGACATTAGAAGATTATGAGTTGTAAATTTAGAATCAGTGTTGTTTCAAGAATTCAATTGAAGTGTCCAAATTCTCTTCATTACTCCTGACATTCCAAAATTCTCTTTGCTAGTTTGAATTATTTGCCACTTTTGTTGTTGAACCTGTGTACGTAATTTTAGATTCTGCCATGTGCTTTGTTTTAAATACATCCTCATTCTAAGAAATATGATCATATATATATGCAGAGCATAGAAGATTTTGAAGCCTTTCCAGCGGCAGTCAGCTCAAATCACTCGTATTTATCCACTTTAACTCAAAGTCTGTCCATTGTTCTCGATGAATTCTATAAAAATTTAAAACCTCTTGGGTTTTTTTCTGTTTATGGAGTTGGAATGGATGCCTTCTTTATAGTGCTGATGAATATATGGAAACCGAAAAGTATGCCTCAACTCCTACTACATGCTAAACCTTTTCATTACACCTGCTGTTGTCTTACTATTGCTGTAGCTTTATCTAACATGTGAACAATGATGATTTAGGGTTGACCTTGATTAAGAGACGAGCAGAGAAGCGACATTTGGAAGAAGAACGCCGTAGAGAGAACATGGAAAAGTTGAGAAAAAATAAATAGTATTTTAGATTTTATTTTTTCTTGGAATTTTCGATCATTGGGCATCTAAGGAAATAGGAAAGAAGACAGATAAAGGCCCAATGATTTTGATTTAGAAAATCGAGGACAATTCTGTGATAAGAATAATAAGTGTTGATTGATTAAGTAAATTAATTACAAATTACAGGTTTAGCGTTGTGTTGGAGTGACATACAGAGATGGTGCTGTAGGAATCTCGATAAAATGCCAAAATGTGTCGACTGTGCCACTGCTATTTCGTTGACACGTAATGCTTTGTAAAACTATAGAAACGTGAGAATCAAATCACATGGTTTTTTACGTAATTATCAACTTTTTTTTATATCTGGGGAAATATTTAATCTGGAATCTTTGTTTTCCTTTTTCTCACTGATTAACTTTATAATTGGTGGTTAATACTTTTTAAATCCTAACTATCCAATATAATAATAATAAAAAAACTTTAGTATTAATTTAGGGTAAAAGGGTAGGCATAATTTAATTGGGTGTTATTTTTGGCTCTCGCCTCCACTAGTGATAATAAAATAAAAGAAAAAAATTATATTTATTAAAATATTTTATTATATATTTGATTTGACATATAAAATAAATTTATAAAAGAAAAAAAAAATTCATATAATTAGTTTAGTAAGCAGTTGAAATTACCGAGTCCTAAGCCGTGTGTATAGGCAGGATTTGGATATCTCAATCAGTGCAAGGCATTAATTTATCCATATATTTCTTACGTGGGTTGTTATCTTTTAATCCAAAATTCTATCTAAAGTTCCCAATTTCTAATTAATCTTGTATTAATTAATTTAAAAGATAAAATATATTTTTTTATTTTTAAAATTTTCTTGAAATTATCAGCTTAAAAGCAATATAAAGCTATACGGTCCTTTTTCACGTTACAGTTATAATTTTGTTCACTTTTGATTTTGTGCGTGCGTTTGGTGAGCTAGCTGAGTCATTCGTCGATAACCAGTCATCATCAATGGCGAAACACGAAGAGCTTCCAATTCCGATTCACACTTCTCTAGAGCCAGTTTATGGAGATAGTTCTCAGCTCGAAGAAGCTCAGCTTAGATTTGATAGAGTCAAGTCCAAGTTCCTCCAAGTCTTTGGACATCCCCCTCACGTCTTTGCTCGATCTCCAGGTCAAATATCTTTTTCTTCAATTTCTCTGTTTGACAATTGAGAAAACGACAGGAGAGAAAAGAAAGTGAAATTATAATACTGAGATTAGTTGAATTGAAATTTTATTTCACTTTGCAGATGAATAGTCTTGTTGTAGATTTGGATAATAGTCGGAAAATCGATTGGTTGGTGATTGATCTGCTTTTATCTGAGGTGTAGGTAGAGTAAACTTGATCGGAGAGCACATTGATTATGAAGGTTACTCGGTGTTGCCGATGGCAATCCGGCAAGACACCATTGTGGCAATCCGTAAACACGACGCCGGAGAGGCTGAAAAGTTTATCCGAATCACTAATGTTAATGAAAAGTACACCCTGTGTACTTATCCAGCTGATCCTAACCAGGTCTTTTCTCTAACCAATCTCTGTTCGTGCTTTTTTCCCCTTTTACTCTGTTTTCTTATCTAATGATATACTGATTTCAGATTTGGTGTAACAACATGACATGTATGTGAACATGAAAATGGGTCACTGTTAATTTGACTTGATTATTTCCCTCGTCATCTTCACTGTGCAGGAAATTGACTTGAAAAATCATAGATGGGGCCATTATTTCATTTGCGCGTGAGATTCAAATTTTGCACTTTTCTTTCTTTTTTCTCTAATGTTGTATAATTGCTGCAATCTTTTATGTTGTTTGGTTATTTTGAGCTTTTTTGCTCTCCAGGTACAAAGGTTTTTATGAATATGCTAAATTGAAAGGAGTGGATGTTGGTGTGCCAGTTGGACTTGATGTTATTATCGATGGAACTGTCCCAACAGGTGTATTACTTATTAAGCTAATTAATTAGCTAATTTTAGTACTATTAATTGGATTCTTTTGCGTTCTTAAATAACAAAGGCTGATTGGTTAATTGGTCCAGGTTCTGGCCTATCAAGCTCTGCGGCGTTTGTCTGTTCTGCTACAATTGCTATTATGGCTGCTTTTAATGTGAACTTTCCAAAGGTACACTGGATGCCCCACTCGTTCACCACTATGATACTGAATACAGTAATATACATTTTCCAGTCTCTTGAGATGTTTTAAATCGGAAATTGTAATATTAAACTAGGCACATTCAAACATTACTTTTGGACTATGATGCATAAAAACATAAATAAGAATAAGTTGCTTCATGTGTTTCTCTGGTATTATTTATACATTTCACATGCACAAGATGCTCAGTGTCCTCAATTTTATTTCAATTCCTAATGAATCTTATGTTTATCCAAAATATATTTATAACAAACAAAATTGATAGCCAATCAAGTATGAGGTTTTTAAGCAGAAATACATATATTTTTAATTTTTAGTGGGCTCTGTTTTGACAGTGCAATTTATAGATAAGATTCCTAACAAAATAAAGCAAGATTGGTATTGGTGGATTGTACTACACATTATACTATAATATCATTCCAGTTATTTCATACCTAAATTTTATATGTTTTCCGTGGATGGACATTTTCTGTTTCACCAAGAAGAGCTAAGCAGATTTTATTTGTTCGTTTATCCATTCACTTATTTCTCTTTCTCTCCATTTTTTTACTCCCATTAAATAATTTTTAACATTGTTCTCTTTACAGAAAGAAATTGCTCAACTTACATGTGAGTGTGAAAGGCACATTGGAACACAATCTGGAGGAATGGACCAGGTTAGGTTATTTTATACTCATGAATCTTGTTATATCCTTACTAAATTGTTATGCTAAGGAGAAATATAATGTGTTTGTTTATGCAATGTTATGACGTCTGATAGTTCTACGAGTCTTTTGTCTTGGCTGTTTGGTATGAATTAGAATGGTTTTTTATATGGGATGTCTTTTGTCCAGTATTAGTTTAGTGTAAAACAGGCTAAAAAATAGTGTAGAATGAGATGCATCCAAAACAGAGCTGTGATTGTGAAAGGTCAAAGGAATGTTTGGTTTTATTGCTTATAGAGCTTTTAATTTGTTCTACTTTGCAGGCAATCTCTGTCATGGCCAAAACTGGGTTTGCAGAGCTTATTGATTTCAACCCTATTCGTGCCAAGGATGTGCAACTTCCTGCTGGTGGGACTTTTGTAATTGCACATTCTTTAGCAGAATCTCAGAAGGCAGTCACTGCTGCTACAAATTATAACAACAGAGTTGTTGAATGTCGACTAGCTGCTGTAAGCATTATTTTCCTGTGTATATCCTTTTTTATCTTCCAGTTATTGTTTCTTTCTTTCATTTTAATTCCTACTTTAGGAAAATCTTCATTTGTCCAAACAAAGTATCTTCATATAAACTTAGGATTCATTTTAATAGCCAGTCATTTGAAATGATATCTATTTTTTATGGTTTTACACTTGTAATTTAAATCCAAATGCACAAAAATTTCGAATGATTACCTATCCAAATGGACCCTTAAATTTGAGTATCTGAAATTTTGAATTTGTATTTTTAAATTATTGTGTATAAATTCTGTAATAATATGAAGATAATTTATAAATTACAACTTTTGAATCTTTATAGTTTCTGTGTCATATTTGAGATGTGTTCATATTTATGTTGTCTTCTGGGATATTTCTTCAGATTGTACTTGGAATAAAGCTTGGAATGAAACCACAAGATGCGATATCAAAGGTTAAAACCCTTTCTGATGTTGAGGGATTGTGTGTATCATTTGCCGGCAATCAAAATTCTTCTGATCCTGTTGTTGCTGTTAAGGTATTTATCAGTTTGCTATTTCATAAAAAAAGATTTTCCCATCTTGGTTAACATTAGATGATTTGTTATGTTGTAGATGCTTTCTTGGTGTATCAATATATCATTCTTTTCCCTTTGCTGCAGAAATTTTTGAAAGAGGAACCATATACAGCTGAAGAGATTGAGAAAATCACTGAGGAAGACCTGCCATCAATTTTCAGCAATTCCTCATCTTCGTTGGATGTGCTAAAAGTAGCCAAGCACTTTAAATTACATCAGGTACTATTTACATATGTTGGTCATCATCATTCTTTATTTAGTGATGCTATTAATGATTTATCACCTGAACTTTTTTTTTGGGCCAATCTGTACTTTAGCTCTTTTTAGTTCACATAGGGTGTTAATTTTAGTTTGCATCCTGTTTTCAGAGGGCTGCCCATGTTTATTCTGAAGCTAAGCGGGTACATGCTTTCAAGGACACAGTATCATCAAATTTAAGGTGCGCCATTAAAACCTCACCGAGAGTTGATATATTCTAGTAGGGTATACCTATTCATTTCCTTTGAAATTTTATGTAAATTTAACCTGATTGATTATTATATGGACTTGGTTTTTCATGAAGCTGGACATGGGGAAAATATATTGGTCAAGGGGGAAAATTTAGAATTTTATATTTTTTCCTAACAATAACTTAATTTATCTGCACTTTTTATTACAATATTAGATGATGTTAGAAATTTTGTTACTTGTGCTAATGTTTGATATTTAAAAGTACAAAGCATTAACTCCTGAAAAATGTTTGGCAGTGATGAAGACAAGTTAAAGAAGCTGGGTGACCTTATGAATGAGAGCCACTACAGCTGTAGTGTTCTATATGAGTGCAGGTACAAATTTTGGAGTTAACTTTCCAGAATGTCTACGAGAGTAAATCAACTCTCTCCATCTTAATTTTATAGTAAATGTGTTTATGCCACAATAGTTAATGAGCTGCCTTCTTTAAAATGCTTGGAGGACAGAATACTTTAAAAGGATATCTTATGTTTGGCTGTTTGGTAAAATTGGGAATTCCCCAACTGCCATGGCCATTTGGTGGTGTGAGTTTTGATTTGGTTAATGTCCACAAATTACTCTGTTTCTGTGCCTGCTGGCTGATGCAAGTTAATTGCTTGAAAGCTGCTTGTGTAGCAAGCTGACTCTGTTTACTCTTGGTCCTTCCTTGCTGCTGGTAACAGCTGTCCAGAGTTGGAAGAACTTGTGAAAGTTTGTCGGGATCATGGTGCCTTAGGTGCAAGGCTTACAGGCGCTGGATGGGGTGGTTGTGCAGTTGCTTTGGTGAAAGAGGCGATTGTCCCACAGTTCATCCTCAATTTGAAGGTAATCTAGAATTTTTAACTGGAAAATAGCTTTCCCTTCAATGTTGCTCGGCTTAAAGATTAACATTTTCATTATTGTTATCAGGAAAAGTTCTTCCAATCAAGGATTGACAAGGGTACAATCAGTAAGAATGATCTTGGGCTTTATTGTTTCGCTTCAAAGCCGTCAAGCGGGGCTGCTATTTTCAAGTTTTAACATATGCACCATTTGTTTGCTCTTGGACAATAAACAAAGTTGTTTTAATTTATGCCAAGAACACATCATTTAGTCCAAGTGAATAAAATTTGATGTGACGCCACCTGATTATTACAATTTCTCTTGTACTGAATTTTCAAAAAGTGAATATATAGTTTTACCAATTAATTACAGTGTCGGAGAACTGCTTGTATAAAGTAGTCAAATCAATATGGAAAATGAATAATGATTTTACTGATGGTAGTTGCAATCAGTTTCTGGAGCTGCATTTGGCTATGAAATTCAAGGAGAGTGTGTGCTTCTGATTGAATGTTGTGTTGTGTTGTGAAATAAATAGGAGAAAGTCCATGTACCCTAATGGGCTGTTGGACCACTAGAATTGGTCCACCATGCTATATCTTATCTTGATGGGCATGATGGATTTTGGAAAATCAAAGCACACGGGGTTCTGCTTTGAGCCTAATTGTCCGTCATTGTTAGAGAAAGGGCTCATGTTGATCCACTATGGCTGTGGAATAGAAGCATCTGCTGAAAGATACTGTGGACTTTTTTATGCGAGGCCTTGATAAACTCTTCAACTAGCCCAGTGACCCCCGATCACTCTTCCATTAGCTGCCATTGAGTTTAGGGAACTAAAATTAAGAAATTTTCTTTTTTTATCTCCCAATTAAGACATTAACAAAAGATTTGTATTTACATCAGTATTCAAAATGTTTAATGGACTAAAATGATGTATAATTAAGTGATTAGTTGGTTAGATCGAAATATTGACATATAATTGGTATCCCGCAGCTAATAATTAACACATTAAAAAAAAAAAATCAATGTTTTTCTATTAAAATATAACAAACAAAAATACTCTTTCATTAGCCATAATCCTTTCGAGATGGGCACTTACTGCATTGGACCACACTAACTAAACTATTTCAAAGAGTGTGATATGGTAATGGTAGGACATTGTATGATATGGATCTATTACCCATTAAATAAAAGGGAGTCTGGCATAATACATGATACTTTGTCGGGCAATAATAAGGTGCTATTCCATATCAAAACTCAAATTATTACAGCTAAACTTGTTATTCATTGGAAAATTGTCTAAAAAAGCTTCCTACCTACAAAACAACTAAAGTTTTCAATATATATTATGTCTAGGTCTTTGGATATTTCTCTCATGTGGAGTTAGTGAATTGGGTCTACCACTAGTTTTGTTTTATGTTTCAGGCTAATGAATTTGGGTGATACTATTTTTAACAAACAAAGTCACTTTTATTGAAAGAGCTTTCTCTTTGTTTTCTATTTATCATAGAGGGTAAGAAGAGTAGAGTTGTTATGTTATGGGATTGTAACAATCAAAGCATTCAGGTTTTGTTTTAAAAGTTTTGTGGCCACAATTTTAATTTTTCTTTTGATGGATTAGTGGTTACAATTGGATTAGCAAAATATATGTGTATGTATTGGAAAGCCATTATTAAAATTTTAAATATGTGGAACATGTAAAAAATTATTGAAAAAAAATTATAAAAATAAAATTATATTTCATTATAATTAAATTTAAATTTATTAAAATTATACTGATAAAATGATAATATATTCAAAAATATCGAGATTTAAATTATAATTTTCGCATTTTGTTATTAAATTATTTTATTTTATTGATAAATTAAGATATTAATATTTTAATATTTTTATTATATTTTTAATGAGTGGCTAATAATTAATATTTTTTATTCATGTTTTATGATATTATTACAAATAAATTTAATTTTAATATAATATAATTATCTGAAGAGTTTTCACTTGAATATATTTTTCTAATAATTAAACTCCTTACTTTTAATTCTGAAAAATTATTTTAAAAAGAGTAGACTAAGTATTTATTTAATGTAATATTTTCTAAATAAAAAATAAAAAAAAATAATTCATTAAATTGGGTCCACTTAATTTAATATTAAATTCAATAATAAATATTAAAAAGTAATTAAATAAATAAATATAATTTATATTTAATAATGTAACGATTTTTCATAAATTTCAAAATAAAATTTAATTTTAAAATTTTAAGTCAATTGAAAAAAATAAAAATTTAAATTCCTTTAAAAAAAAGAAAAAAACCATGCGTCGGTGAACTTCCGTTTCTGAACATTATTACGTGCTTTATATCTGCAATAACGCTGTATTTATATGACACGCAGACAGAAACAGAGCAGAGAAAGAGAAGGAGACAGAGAGAAAGTTCTAAACTCTTGCTTTCTTTTTATTTATTTATATAAATAATAATCCAAAACCTCAAATTTTCAGTTTTTAACGGTTATCCTCCATCCTCTATCTGCACTTTGGCTTGTGTCCATTCCTTGTCTCTCGCCTTCTCTATCTTTCTGTCTCTGTTTATTTTCTTGTATTTATATATAATATATCAAAATCTACATTTCTTTTTCGGGCTATCATTTTCATTGGTAGCCTCTGTCTCTGCTCTTTGCCCATATCGAATCTGGGTTTTCCTTGTTTTTTCCTTTAAGGTATTTTCCCATTTTTTCTTGTTTATTGTCAAAAATTTTCTTTTGGGTGCTATTGCATTGTTTGTGGTGCCTTTATTTCTAGTTTTTATTGGCTTAAATCTGCAATTTGTTGGGTTATATTTCGTCCTTGTTGCTTTTAACAAGCCTCGAATTTTGTTCCTTGCTTTATTTGTGAGGTTTTAGTTGATTCCCATGTTAAGGCCACGTTTTGGGTTTTACTTTTTTTTTTTTGCTAATTATTAATTGGTTTGCTCATTCTATATTTGGTGTGGTTGATTTTGTATTTTGTATTAATCAAATGCAGGGTTTCGTTGAATATTGAGGGTTCTCTTAGTAGATTGGCGTTATGAGGGTTTGCTGGTTGATTATTTGTGGAAAGGCACAGGCGTTGAAGACAAGTTAGCTTGCAATGATTGAAAAGTTGATAGGCTTCATTGCAATTTAAAGCTGGAAAGTGTTGTTTATTTACTTGGTGAAGTTAGATTTCTTTATTGGCGCCGCCCGCCGTAATTTCATAATTTCTCTTGTAAATTAGCAATTTTCATAAATGGGTTGACTTTGAGTATTGAATTGTTTCTGTGGGTTGTGAATATATGTAGTACACATAAATAGGTGCTTTAGTCATTTGGACAGTAAGGAGAAGGTAATCAATCAGGTTGGGTTTGGTAGCTAGAAATGGATTATATGACTTTGAAAAATAGAGATCTTGAGATTGATCTTGAGAATGGGTTGAAACTTAGCATCGAAGATCCAAGCAAAGACTCTATTTCTATCATAAAAATGCAAGCAAGGGAGTTGCTTGGTAAGATTTGTGGCGTATTTGTTTATGCTACAATGAATGATGAAGAAGGGTTAGATTTGTGTCATAAATATAATGCACCAAATTCCAATGGGAATTCTGCGGAGCAAGCAAAGTTGGAAGGGAAGAAGACTGCTGATCATGATGAGAAGAAAGTGGTAAAGGAGAATCGCAAAAAAATGAGCAATAAAAAGGCTCCCAAACCTCCTAGGCCCCCAAGAGGCCCATCACTGGATGCTGTTGATCAGAAGCTGATCAAGGAGCTTACTGAACTTGCCATGTTGAAGCGCGCAAGGGTTGAGCGAATGAAGGCCTTGAAGAAAATGAAAGCAGCAAAGGCATCTTCATCCAATGGCAATTTGATTGCTATGTTGTTCACTGTACTCTTCTGTCTCGTGATTATATTTCAAGGTAAATCCTTTTTATCTCAAATGATGAATATTTTGTCTCACAAATTGTTCTTGGTAGCTAAGGGCTAGGCTACAAATGTCACCCCCTCTCCTCTATGTTCGGCTGAAACTTACAAGTCCATGCCATTTTAAATGTCGACCTCTGACTTGCTATCAAGTGTTTATTTGCGTTGTCCGTGTTGTACAATATTGGTTATAGATGTCAAGTTCTTAGTTTTGGGAATGAATTTGAAAGTTGTTTTTATCATTGTCTATCAATTTTCTTTTCCATCTTCTTTTAATTGTTTGGACCTCCATAGTTTGTTTCAGGCTTTTAAAATGAATTTCTATGTTTCCTATCATCATGCATCAGTGGAATTTGCTATTGCAGGAGTGTCATCAAGAGTTACTTCTGTAAATGCACCGGGATCTCCTATATCGGCAGAAACAATGGAGAGTGGTTTAATTACTGTGCAGTACTTTGGGAATCCATCTGCAAGTGACCCAAATGAACCCGGTTCTGGGTCTTCCAAGTATGTTATTGTTCCTAGTTACTACAAAAATTGTATCTGTTATATCTTGCCTTTTTATTTTTGAATTTCATACTACATTCTTTTCTAGTAATAACCCTAGTGATTTTTATGTATTGCAGTTCTGTGATAAAGCCAATTGCTGGTCACGATCCTCCTGAAAATCTTAGAGGAGCCGTGGGATAAAGCAGAATCTTGACGTTATAAACAAGCTTACATTTGAAAAAGAATATTACTAGTCTCTGTAGTTCTCATGCAAGGTTTATATTACTTGCAGGTTTTGTACCAAGTGTCTTATGAAATTGAAGTTTGGTGGGTAATTTATTTCCTCTATGTACACTGTTTTAAGATGGGGAGTGAGTTAAATTACCAAACTAGTTTCTTAGTGGATTACAAAGAAAATTAGAGCCATGTTTTATAGGCCATGCCATTTTTTTACTGAGTTGCCTCGTCAGCAACTAATCCAGCCAAATTATGCAATGGTTGGTTATATAAGATTGCTCATGAAATGAAATTCAGAATTTAGTTGTTTGCCAAGTTATTTGGTGAAATGATCGACTCGCCTATTTTATTTTTCACATAGTTAATTTCTTTATTTCTATATAGATCTCTTTAAATCGTTCAAAGAATTTGATTAGAAGTTAGAAATTCATTTTCTCAATCAGTTCAAATATCCTATGATACGTCCGCAATTTTTTCACACATTAAATAGTCAAAAACATATCAACAATGATAAAATTCCTGAGGAACCATATAGTCTACAACAAAACAGAACAGAACATAAGAGAGAAGAATATATAAGATACTCGAGAATAAAGATGCTAAACCAATCCAATCCAATGATTCATATTAATTAATTATTATGCAAACTAAACTAAAAAAAAAAGAAAAAAGAAAAAGAATACAAATCAACCCTTTTGCAATAACTTAAGAATGGCAAGAGCAACATCACATAAATTGCTGACAAGCTTGTTCCTTAGAGTTAAAGGGGATTGATTCGAGCCAGAGAAATTATCTTCACAATCCTGAGCTTGTTTCCTTGCATCAGATAATAAGTAGCTGGTGAATCCAAACTGACCTTTCATCAACGCATCTAAAGCTTGAGGAAGATTGTATTTAACAACAGGAATATACAATTCAGCACAATTAGCCAATGATTTTTGCAACTGAGGGTCTGCTCCTTGCTTTATTAATCCTTGAATATAGCTTAATGTATCAGTTGCATTGGACAGAACAAGATTTGCTATTACTGAAGCCACACTTTTCACATCTGTTATTGGATTTTGAGGTGGGTTTAGAGATGATACACAAAGGTCATAAAATGGTGTTTTTTTGCATATTTGGTCTATCAAATCAGAACACTGGGTTACTGGTAAGGAATTTGTGAAAAGAAGAATGTAAAAAAGAATTATGGGTAGGGAAGCAACTGATGAGCTTTTCATTTTTTTTTTTTTTTTGCTTTTTTGCTGAAGAAGAAGAAGAAGAAGAAAGGATTGGTTAGTTGAAGGTTGTTAAATGAAACGAAGGGTTTGCAAAGAATTTATGAGGCGTGAACTGATATATGCATTTCCTTTTAAAGGACATATAGCCTCAAATAATGTTTTTAAAAACTGTGGGTACTACTTTCTGTTACCAAACCTTTGGTAGTTTGAAATGGAGTTGCATTCACATTTATTTGTCAGGTTTTGTTACTGTTATCATCAGGTGATGTAATACTTTTTCTGGAATTTATATAAAGTTTACTTTAGGTGGGCAAGAATGAGCTTTTATTTTAATGGTATTTAAAATTGAAATTTGTTAAGTTCAGCTATCGGTTCTAAGTAAATTTATAAAAAAAAAAAAAATTGAGGTCAGCATTAATTCTAGTTAATATTAAATATATATATTTAAACAAAAAAAAAGAAGTGGGAAATCAAATTCATGTGAGTAGAGAAATTATTATATATTGTTGCCAGCCTTGGTTTTATGGGGCTTGTGATCTTTTAAAGCCAACCATTTCTGGGTATTGGGGATAATAAGGCCAAAAAGACAAAGGACTACGTGTCAAATACATGAGAGAAGAAGCCAGTTTCAGTGCTTTTTGGGGTTAAAAAGAAATGATTAAATTGTTGATGTGTGTAATCTTCAAAGTAAGAGGATTATTGGAGATTTAAATCTTGACCATGCTTGTGTTTGTGGCTTGCAATTGATCTTTCTTTTTTATGGGTTGTCTCTAGTGCTTGGCTATGTTTTGGTTTGTCCAGAAAAATTTTGTTTTAAAATATAAAAAGCATTTCTAACTTGGCTCGTGAACTTCTAGAATAAACTACTAATACTGGTTGTTGCCATATCTCATTGTCAGAAAACAGAAGTCCGCCATGACGCCGTTTTGCTAATTCAATTATTTGATTTGTTAAACAAAACGACATCGTTTAGAATAAATAAACATGTGTCTATTTTATTTTATTTTTTTTACTAAGTCAAATGCAAGGACATGACCTGTTTGATCTTCAACCTCGTACGACAAGAGAAATTAAGATTTATTGTAAAGAAGCTATATATATTAAGAAATAAAGGTGGCGGTCAAAGTTCAGAGCAATAGCTTGTAGTTATCATGAACGAGAGGGTGTTAAAATTGGTGATAGGAGATTTTCCATGGAATTCGTCTTCACAACGATTAGTCTCATTTGCAGCATCTCTTGTACCATCTTCTGCAAATTTAGGATTACATTTCTGTAAAGTTTCAAGAGCTTCAGGGATATCTGCATTTAAAATTGCATCACAACAATAATCAGCACAAGAACTTAAAGGTTTCTTTAGTTCAGGAGGACTCTTTGGAAGCAGCTGCTTAATGTAGTTTACCGTATTTGTATTTATATATGAATATATAGGTCGAGGAATGACTCAATTAGCAATACGCACATGTAATTTTTTTAGCAATTCTGTATAATAATCATTGATTTTGATACATATTTTGGCCTTCTTAATGTGACATAAGAAAATTTACTTTTGATTTCTCATTCTCGGAATAGTCATTTCCACTTCAATTCATTAAAAAAGAAAATAATTTTCACTTAAAACCTTGTATTGTCTTGTTTATCTATCTAAAATTACAAATGTTCTTCAGTTTATAGTATTGTTTATGGGCTTTAAAATGTCACACCATTACAGTATACAGATATACTGAAGTTATAGTACATAAGTTTTCCTCAGAAAAAGAAAATGTTGAAGTGCAAAATGAATTGTGACACAATCGATCTTATTCCATTCTCGCACAATTTAGAGACGTGTTCATCATGCATAATCTCATTCTTAACTGTTTTTTAGCTTTTGCTTAGAAATAGAATCTTTCAGGAGTTTTCTTGATGATTATTTGTCTTCCACTTAATAATTAGATAAGATAAAAGTAATAAACCATTAATTCTTCAACCTTTTTTTCTGATACTAAATAATCAAATTTAATCACTTTCAATTAGTGTGTAAATGCAAACGATAATACTTTGGGCATTCAAATTTTACAGATTAAAGTATTCTTTTTTATAGCATTGGAGAAGGGGATTTGATAATAATCTATTGTCTAAGATAATATGCACTTATGCATTTGATTATGCCTGGATATGCATAAAGAATTTCTTTATTATGGTAATAAAGTGATACCATTACTTACATGCAAGATCCATAACAAGATTCTTTCAAGACATAAAGTAGTATTAATCAAAGCAATAGCCTGACAATAGCAGCAGCAACAACAGAGGTATCATGAACCAGTCTGTTAAATTTGGTAAGTGGAGATTTGCCATTGAATTGTGTTTCACAAAAACTAGCCTCATTTGCACTAGTTTCTGCGAATATAGAATCACCTTTCTGTAAAGCTTCTAGGGCTACTGGGATATCTGCACTTAAAATTGCATCATACTTATCAGCACAAGAACTCAAAAGTTTTCTTTAGGTCTGGGTTCCAGCCAAGATGCTGCTTTATCAAATTTAGTGTTGTGGTTGCTGGTGGGTCTTTTATAGGAGAAAGTATAGGTCTCTCTCCTCGTCATATCTCAATAATTTTATTCTATTTGGTATGATTATTTAAACAAGTAAAATAACAATACAGAAATAGAATAAGAAAGTCGGGATCTACCCATCACAACAATAATGTACAAGAAAGTAACAATTGGAAAAAATAAATAAATAGGGGCATGGAGGGGAAAGCAGAGGACCATGGTTATGGTAGGAAAAGGTAAATGTTTGTATTGCAGGAAACGATGAGATGGAGACACCTGGACAAGGATAATGATCCTTTATTCTGAAGAGGATTGATTGATTAAGATTTGCTCTGTCTTTATTATATGTTAATTATAGACTGCATTATTGCTCGGCAATTCATCCCCGGTGTTCCAACTCAACAGCCCAATGTTCAATTCTATCACAGGATCTATTTTAAAATCATAAAAAATAAATATAATAATAAATTTTAAATGCTCAATTAAATTAACTTAAAAAATCTCCAAGTTCATTAGCCTTTGTTGTAATTGTCAACTGCTCTGTTTTCGATGTTCCCTGCCTCTTAATTATTCGGTTCTTGGTTCTGGCATGTTATTTTTATAGATATTAGAATTATTTTTAAAATTGAAAAGTTGTGAATTCAAAGTTCAACTAAAAATCTAATTAAAAAAATAATATGTAATAACAGGTGACGTTTAATTTATTCTAGTGAGTGGAGTAAAAAATAAATTCTCATTAAATTCCAAATGATTTAAATTACACAAACAATAATGGATCATATTGGTAAAATATAAAATAATCTAAATCTGATTATCAAAGCAATATCTGGAAAATGGCCGAGGCAATTATGGAAGTGTCATGAACGATACAATTAAAATCAGTAAGAGGTGATTTTCCATTGAAATTGTCCTCGCATAATTTGGCCTCAAAGGCTGCATCATCTGTACCAGATTGAGCAAATTTAAAGACAACTTTGTTCAAAGCTTCAATAGCCTGAGGGATATCTGCCATTAAAATTGCATTGTATTTGGCAGCACAATCACTTAAAGGTTGCTTTATTTCTGGGCTAGTCTGAAGTAGCTCTCTGATTCTGTTTAATGTCGCTGTTGCCTTTGCCTTAACTATCTTGACCATTATGAGAGCTAGTCCTTTGACATCTGCAGTGGCGCTATTAGGGTACGTGTATAGAGAAGAGATACAGAGAGTGAAGTTTGGAGTTCTTTTGCAGGTATATTCTATCAAAGTGGCATCAGATCGCACACTAGTGCAATGGATTAATATGGAAAAAATGATTGGGAGAATAGGACTGGGATTGGGGTTCTTCATTTTGAAGAAAAGTTTTTATTTTCTCAGATGGGGGATGAAGAAGATTGGTATAGTGGAGAAGAGCCAGCCTTATGCTAAGATGGTATAGTTCCTTTATATAGAAAAATAAGCTCAAACTTCATGTGGGCACTGCAAATTTTGTCCAAGATCGACAGGTGTAGTATTTTTATTAACCACTGTCGGCAACATTTATTTTCCAAAATATTATAAAGAAATCAGGAGAGGATATCGAGTCTGAAATAGATTAGCAAAAATAAAGTAAAAAGGTGAAAGATAGGGGAAGTTAGAGAAACTTTAGCCTGAGGCCAAATTTGCGTAATTGGCATATATATACAACAAATTTACACAAGTCAGATCTTTACAAAGTGAATCATACTCGGAATATATTCGTTAAACACACACCTCATTCACAATTTGTTGTATATTCTTTGATGCCATTGCGAACTGTGCTATGAAGAAACTCCATCATTCGAAAGGCAGAAGAGCAAAACAAAAGTTAGCAGCAGAACAAAATAGACGAGTATAAAAATTTAACCCCCACCACTCGGATACTTGGTATCTCCATGAGTTGCGACATAGTCCATAAAGTAGCCTGGAAGATGTTGCGAGTATGTTGGGGTCCTTCGCTCATTGTTCACAATTCCAACATGCTTTCATCTTCTTCCATTTCCTCTATTGAATTGAGCATTCTTAGGCAGTTCAGATGCTTGCACAATTGAAAGCTCCATCTTTCTACAAATTCCATGGCAGCCGCTATATATATTCCTCAGGAAATCCTCCTCAACAGATTCTATATTCGTGAAATTCTTAGCAGGATTTAGACCCCAGTAGAATACGGCATTGGGTTCTAATACATCCTTATCAACATATTGCATGGGGTTGGGATCACAAAAGCCCTGCATCCCTTCCAGCTGCAGCAAATAGAAACTCAATGTGCTGAAAAGGAGAAGGCGGCAAATATCAAGAATCATGGACAACCACCATCAGTTCAAATCAATTTATTCCTAGAGCTATTAAAGCTGCACTGTAAAACTGGCAGAAAGAAGTTACTGAAATTTGAAGATATTAGTAGATTGAGCAATGATAAAAATATTCAAATTAAGTTGCAGTATATTGATGTGATCCAAGGAAGGTTCTTTAAAACTTTGGAAGCATTTGAAATAGTAGGCGCTCCCTACATAACAATATTCATAATTCTTGGTTTCATCTTTTTTTAATAATTCAGTCCATGACTCCATGCATCACAAGAAAACTGGTTAATATTTGGATATTTGCTCAACAAATTGCCAAAATAGTCGGTAACCATCTAAAAGTTCCAATACAATAAAACTTGCATAACATAGAATTAAATAAGTCATTACCTTAAGAATCAGGCAGCGAAAACGTGACTTCAACCAACCAACCCAGTCTTCCATGTCATCTTGATCAGGAGCTGAAAGGTAAATTTTGACAAATCTAGTATACTTCTTTGAATAAGGAAAAGGCCCAAAAATGCGACTCCAATCAAAATCTGGCTTCAAAAGATCCTGAAATGCCAGGAAAACTGTTTTAGATCCTATTCATACAATAAAATTATTTAACTAAGATTTCCCTAACAGATCCATTAAGGTACTGCAACTCATGCAAGTGAGCAGTAAAAAAGGTACGAATATCATTGTAGTCAATTCAACAAGCAGCAGACATACCTTGGTCAAATTATGCCCATTGAGAAACTCTGCTCTGATCTTGTAGAATGTGCTTCTAGTGATATTGGAATGGCAATATTCATGTGAACTACATGGCAACAAATGGGCATGAAGGACTGCATCTCAGTCACAGCTCCAGCTGATGATGACATTCCATCTTGCAGCACTACAGGTGTAGGCCAAGGCCAAGTAGCAAATGTATTGAAGAAGTTTGATATTAGAGCACTCACACTAGCATTTGGATGATTTTGACAAACAAAAGCAGCTAGAATTGCCAAATGAACTCCTCCCAGAAACCCATTTAGCTGAAAACAAGAGCAAAATTACATGGAATCATGATTTTGGCAAAAAAATATACTGTCACATAGGCCACCAGAGGAGGATTTATGTCATGAATATGAAAGAAATCACTAACAAGCACATACATTACCATACACTCCCCGCCTTTTTGCCCACAGCTTAACACAGCGCAGCATTGATTGGAAATTCTGAAGCACATCATTTGATAAAATAAGTGAGACAAGCAAAAACTGAAACGATGCAAGAGCTAATGCCCTGCATTGATTTTTCCTTGAGCAAACCAATAGCAATAGTTAAATTCTTGCTTTAAGAAAAATAAATCGACTCCTACCTCCATGTTTGGAACAAGCTGAAGAATCCATTGATTTGCACGTACTCAGATAAACTCTTCCAACTGGTTTCATCAATATTTCTCAAAAAGAATGGATTGAGGACATCCACATTCTGCAGTTCATAGGCTCAACAAGTCAACCGATCACATAGTCAACAGGAAGAAAAATACCTAAACATGATTGGAACACTGTAATGGTATAGAGGTAACTCTTTAACATTATTGTAAATAAGGAAAATCAGTATTTGACAAGAAAAACATCAGAAGCAGAAATTAAATTATCTATTTAATATTTAGCACAGATAACATCTATAGAAAGTTTTTTCATACTTACATCAGGAACAACTAATACTTTAAGCCGAGCATATGGAATATCAACTGAGATCCCGTCAAATTTGAATCGCATCAAAGGAACTTTTGCATCCTTCACACAGTGAATATCTGATACTTCTGGTCTGCTTCTAAGCATGTTTCGCAGAACAATAAAAAAGTCCTCCTGCACAAGTTATACGTTGTAAAATAGGGACGTTACGAGCTCTTATCCAAATGAATGTAACTAAATGTGCAGGAAAATAGAGAAACTTACAGCAATGCTAGCAAAGAAAGGACCAACACATAAAGCATCAATATCTGATTCTGGACCGTGAACCTGATTAAATGTGATAGAGATTAGCAAACAAGGATAATTACATTATCAAAATGTTCATCTTCCAAATTAAACACCAGATTGAATGAGAAAAGGCTTTAAAACTTTATCTAATATAATACACTTCAACATCGTAGAAATTGGAACACTTTACATGGAAAATTGAGTGCAGTTATCCACTATACGCAATTAGAAAATGGATATCGAAATAAATGTAAAGGCTTTTTCATAATAAAAAGACTTACACCAAGGCTATAAGATCCATATGTCAATACTGTAGCACAAGTGGCTGCAATTTCTTCTCTCCGAAGTGGACGCTGCCAGGCAACCTTCTTAGCCCATGTCACCACTATCTGCAAGATGATAAAGAGACACCAGAGAGTTTAACACTAGGGATAAATTAAAAGAACATTAGTTCTAAAAACAAGTTATTAAATGATAAATTTCCAAATTAAAGCAACGACATCGATCAAAGAGAAACAATCATTAATCTAAATTTTCGGCTTAAAAACCATCAGGAAAGAAAGAAAGAAATTAAATAAACCTAAAAATTACCTGCTTGAGCTTTAAAATAACATTTTTCCTTTTTTCTTCCTCTTCTAGAGACGGCACCAGTTCTTCATTAGCCATGAACTAAAACATCAAAATTCCGACTACAAGTCAAATCACATCGTCCAAACAAAAGATTTACCAAATAATCTTTGAAAAAGAAAATAATAATTACCTTAAGAAGAGAAATAGACATTTCCTCCTCCATTCGAATGAAGAAAGAAGAACTGAAACCGAAGCGAAAAGGGGAAACCATGGAAACTAGTGGTGGTAGATTATGCGGAAAAAGAACCTGACCGTGAAACCTAGGGTTTATCACAGCAAATGACGGGTCGAGAAGCGGATTAACAGATGGAGAATCCAAGAAAAGATAGCGAGGGGGAACAAAAACGACGATCTTTCTATGGCTTTGGTAAGCATTTGCTGGCATACAACACAACGAGCCCTTGTTCAATACACAATTTGCTGAAAGTATTTCGGAGTTTATTTTATTTTCGTTGTGATTAAAAAAGAAAAGAAACAACAGGAAATGGAAACGGGATTCTGAGTCAGGTTTATTGTTTTGTTTTGCAGTTTTCGCAGGAGTGTCACGACTCTGTTGGAGAGGCTTTAATAGGAGTCGCCTACGTGGCAAAAGTGTATGGGTGGTAAGTGTCTGGCTTCCGTTATAAAGACACGTTGCATTTGTGGGCCAGCAGTTGCAGTAAATTTTAATAATCCATAAAATTCTATTGGATCTGAGACTTATAATAATATTATATAAAGATATCAAGAGTTAAAATAAAATAGAATTCAATCTTATATCAATGAAATGTAATAAAGTGTGTATATAGAATAATTTATTATATACGAGAAAAATAAAATGCTAAATATAGAAAGGAGTGAGTTGGAGAATAGTATAAAATAGTACAAATAATTGTTAAATTCAACCAAAAAATTTAAATATTTATTAATAATTCTTATATTAATTGTTTAATATATTTATATTTAATTAAAAATCAAATATAATATCTATTAATTTTTAATAATTAGAAATCTCATTTCTATAATTAATATTTTTGTATACATATACGGTGGAAGAGAAGTTGGTAAAGTAAGATTATAAATTGAACCAATCAGCATAACCAAAAACAAAATGAAAATTCATCATATATAATATACAAATTCTATAAAGCTTTTTCTCATATAATTAATTATTATCTATCCAATCAAGGTATTATTAGATTCTAGCAAATTAAGCAGTTAAACATATACAAAAGGAGACAGAATATTTTCAAATCAGAGAGTACAACCACAAAATACAAAGAAGTAGCAAAGCATGGCAACTAAAGCCACAGATTCCAACATCGTAACAAAAGTCCATACCGCATCATCGATAGAGAAGTCGGGCCACCTAAATCTCTGTAGACTCCACCCCGACGTCAAATACGAAAAATCAAACTCCGCCCACCTGAATATTGATGTCGGTAGTGAAAATCCAAATTCTGGCCACCGGAAAACCGACGCATACCACATTGGACACATATCTTATATCTTCACTCCAAAATCTCAAGCAATCGTTTGTTGATGAGATATTACATAAAATTATGAGTCAGAATTTGGATTTATTAGAATTTGGATTCATTATTATTAACAATTGGGATATGTTTGGCTACGGCAAAGACGATTTTCTTAAAATGTTACTAATTATATGGGTATATAACACGTGTCCCGGCTCAGAATTTGACAACTGAAATTGTTTCAATTAATACCATGTAGTTTCATAAATATATATTTATAACGAAGTTATTTATTATTAAAATATAGATTATAATACAACTAAAATCACAATTTCTATTTTTATAATTTTTTTAATATAATACAGCAGATAATATATATTAAAACTATTTAATTTAAGAATAAAATGATCAAATTTTTTTTATGTTAAAAATCATATTTTTAATAGACAATTTAAAAATTTTATATTTTAATATTAAGAGATTTTTATATATAGTAAATACTTTTATGTTTAATATGTATAAAATTAAAGAATTTAAAATTAAATAAGTCATCTTAAAAATTTGAGGAGTGATTCTTTTTCTTTTTTTTTAAATGTATAGATTCTAATATATGCATTTCATCTTAATATTATGAAATCCATTTAATAAGAAGAATACCAATCAAAGTAACATACTTATTATCAAAGCATGGTGATCATGTGATGTATATAATTATAGATAAGGGTTGTTTGATTGGCCAACTAAATAACTCTAATTGTCGATTGTTAATATGCGCGTCATCAATTAAAAAAATTTGTGATATTTAATTGGCCAACTAAAAATTCTGATTATAACAAAATTTTTTTTTCAATTGACAAATCTCATAAGCAGTTATAAATTGTTTTTAGCGATTGACGATTTATCACCAATCACAATTTTATAACAATAACTCTACCAAACACCCCATATTCATTGGATTAAGCCACCTTAACGGACTTTATGGTTTGAAAACCATAAATAATATAAAAATCTATTAATTTTACCAGCCTAATTAATAACGTAATTAATTTCTTTTATTGTTTTATCTACCTTCAATGCTAAGGTTTTGAATACTATACAGTACGAGACAATCTAATGGCTTTGGAGCTGTGTAAAATTTTCTTAATTATTTATGATTCATAATTTTTCACGTAATACAGTACTCTAAATAGTTCAAAAGTCCACTGGTTTGGCGGTCAAATTTAAATATAGTCCATCCTAGAATTAGCCTAGTAGGTAAACACACTTGGCAAGCTACCTAATTCTAAAAAAACTCCACAAGTTCTCACCCAAACACATGCACGTGTCTACAAATCAAAATCATGCCATTGCAATAGTACTTCCAAATGTCCAATCTAATATTTGGCTTTTCCAAAACTGATATTAATTTTGAACTCTTCAATACTATGAATTTTAATAATGGAAAATCAAATCTTATTATGAGATTATAAATGTTTTAATTATTGAATTTTTTTTAATATTTCCCTTTTCTACCATACAATAATTTTTGTGTTTGAATTGGAAATTGGCAAATCTACTCTTTTTTTTTTTTTTTTTATAATGGGCTTGTAGGCTTGTCCAACTCTCCAGGCCTCATGCCGGACTGAGTCAGATATTTACCATAATGGGCCTTGTAATAGTCCACTAGAATTTTCGAGAAAAGAGGAACCCTAACCCTAGATGTCCCCAACTGCTTTCTTGCACGTGACAACAAGCTGACTCGAAAACGAGTATTCAGGCGCCGCAATGACCCTATCTCTTAAAAAAATGCTTATTCTTTCACCTTTACCGTTCGATCTTCTTCCACGTCATCAATTGGCGTGAATCCAAGTTTCAACGGCTCAGATCAAGTTGCAGACCTACTGGTACAACGAGCGAAGAAGCTCCTCTCTGTCTCTTCCCCCTTTCTCTCTTCTCCAATTTCTGATTTCAATTTTTTTTTGTTAAAAAAATATATTATTCTCGAGAAAAATTTTGTATAAAATTATAGTCTTTCTTTTAGCTTTTGAATATGAAAGCCATGGAGCAAGAAGGAGAAATTTTCGAAGAGGAAAAGGAAATTATAGTTTTCAATGAAAAAGAAGGAACAGATGATGAAAGTGAAACAAAGGAAGGCGTAGAAGCCGAGGAGGAAGAGGACGACGGTGGTGATGACGATGATGAAGACGACGACGACGACGACGACGATGACGAGGGAGCTGAAGACGAAGACGACGATGAGGTGCACGTCTTACACTCCTCCGATGGACCACCAGTTCAGTCAGTGGACGGCGACGAGGAGGAAGAAGTGGACGATGACGAAGAAGATGATGATGGTGAGGGTGGTGACGACGATGACGACGACGACGACGACGATGATGAAGAAGACGACGAGGATGGCGAAGATGCTGAAGAAGAGGTAACGCACGTAACACAAACTTAATATAATTTTCGCATATAATTATTCGTATCCTCGATTTAAATTCAGTTATTTTCTGCAAAATTTGGTTATAGGTTTGATAGATTATATGAAAACCGGCTGTTTTATGTTCAGATCTTGTATACAGTTACGTGACTTTACTGC
Organism: Aleurites moluccanus; assembly: GCA_948193065.1. Classification (NCBI taxonomy): domain Eukaryota; kingdom Viridiplantae; phylum Streptophyta; class Magnoliopsida; order Malpighiales; family Euphorbiaceae; genus Aleurites; species Aleurites moluccanus. The sequence continues at coordinate 12,906 of CANXYC013070600.1, read as the reverse complement.
ACAACAAGATAAGATTGATTTTATCTATTATTTCTGATTTTATTGGTCTTTTTTTTATATATAGAAAAAGGAAATTTTCCCTTTTGATTATCAGATCTATTTGTTCTGGTGAATTTCAGTTGATAATTTTCTATAGTTTTTGTAAGTGTGGCAGAATATGGCTATTAATGAAATTATGGTCTATGCTCTTATGCTTAAATGCTTATATATGTTTTACGTATGTTTACTGATTTATCTTCCCCTTTCCCAAAATGGAATTTTGTTTCCCTGTTGTGGGAAAGACAAGGGTTCCTTCTTAAAAGAGTTGTCTGGTGGTACACTATGCAAATCTGTCTATTTTATTATCAATTTTTGAATTTTATACATAGGGGTCTATTTGTTTTCTCTTCTGAAATTCCAAAGGTTAGGTCTTTAATTCTACTTTCATTTCATTTTATTTTATTTTTTTAGATAGTAGTCTTTTGTTTAATCCAATATTTGGCTTTACCCGCATTTTTAGATTTTAGGCTCTTAGTTTTCTTGTTAATCGTAATTTAGTAATTCTTTATTATCGTGTTTTGACCTACGTGTGATTGGGAAATTGTTTACAGTTCCGATGGCTGCAGTCAGGGTCCTGCTGCTTTTGACTTGCTTCTCAGATTTTTTGGCTTCTTTTTCTCTGATATTAAGACGGTCAAAACATTTATGCTTTATCTTGGCTGCCTAGTTATTCAATTAACATATTTGGCTTAAATATTGTTTTTTACTAGTAGTTTTTTCATGATCTAATTGTTTTTCTTATGTTCTAAATGTTTTTCCTTCCAAGTTCGAAATCCCAAATTCTGTTGATTCTTTCTTGTTTAGCTCTGCCTCAGTTTGTTTTGCAATCTTAATGCTTAAATGGTGCAGTTTAATCTTTGATGCTTTATCTATAGCATGCATGATGGTCTGTTCCTGCATCATTCATATCTGGATGGCAATATCATGGAAAGGTCTATCAAAAGATTGTTCTATTCACAGAATATGATATTTCTTTTGTTGCTAAAATTACAAAATGAAATAGGTTGCTTCCACCGTAAGATTTTATTCATTTGAATAGTGTTGCTGGTGTGCTTGGATATATCTGGTGATGGGTGTTATCTAACGTATGTGATATGTGAGCTGTGTTGAATATGTTGTCTCTTATTGCCAATTTTATGTATTAATAAATTGATCAATAGGAGGATCTGGGTACGGAATATCTTGTTCAACCAGTAGGTCGTGCTGAAGATGAGGAGGATGCCAGTGATTTTGAACCAGAAGAGAATGGAGAGGAAGAAGATGTTGATGAAGCTGATGAAGATGCGGGTACTGGGAAGGTTGAGGCTCCAGCAAAAAGAAAGAGGTCGGATAAAGATGACTCAGATGATGATGGTGATGATGATGATGGTGGTGGTGATGGGGAGGATGATGAGAGACCATCAAAGCGATAGGGGTGGGGCCCTTCTTGGTTTGAGGAATGACCATTAACATATAGATCAATCTCTCCCCTCTCTTAAACCGTCTCATCTTTGTAGAAAGAAGGATAGGATATGCTTTTGGATTATGTTTTTAAACCCTGTATGATTAAGTGGCAATACTTTTTAGGATTATTTGTTTAATTTGGTAATGCAAAGTTATGTTGGGGGATCTGAATAACTATTTAAAGACAATTGGATTAGATTTTCTTTAAGTTATGACGTTACTTAAGCTGTAGACATTGAATACTCAAAAGTCTTCAGATTGATTGCTGGTTACTTAGTTTTTGCCGCATTTAAGTTATATATTTAAATTCACTGTGGAATGGTTGGTGAGTCTTTATTATATGTTTTTGTATTATTAAGAGTAAATCACTGGGGACACGAAGCAACAGTGATGATGACTGGCACAAGAAATCAACTCTGTGATAGTTCTCTTCCATTTCTGAGCTTGGAAGAGAAGGATTTTTATTTTTATTTTTTATAATTTAATTGATCCTAGAAATATTGTCTTGATATGGAGAGGTTTTGAATTGGGCATGAAGTTTTTTTTTCCGGTCAATCCGGGCATGGATCGGAAACCGGAAAACACTGAAATTGGCATGAAGAATTGAATGATTGGGCCGGTGAGGGAGTTAAAAAATTAAAATAAAGAAATAAAATATTAACTGATCGGTGAATGAAGTGATAAAAATAAATAATATTATTATGTTACTAATAATAAAAACGCTAAAGAGCAGAGCATCATGTATAGAGAGTGAATGGGCCCCGTAGGAATCAAGTGAGATATATAATTAAATCGCGTGGAAAGTGGGATCCGACCTTTCTGACGATATGAAGAGATTGCAAATCCATCCATAGATGGTGGGAGCGTAGGCTATCATGGAATCACCGGACCAAACATTCACGTCCAGCTTGGATCAGGTTGAGTTTATTAGACCAAAGACAAAATTGGTTTTTCTCATTAACTATCGACTATTCTGAAATTCAAAAGCGGATAAACTTTTGCAACTATCAACCAACATAAAAATACAATTAATTAAAGGCACACTATTGATGATATCACAGGGGAGCAAAATACAAAATTTTAAAAAATACATTCCAACTATTTCAGCCAAATTTGAATCCTCCTGCGGGAAAGCTCGGCTGGTTGCTCCCAGAGCTCAAGCCTCCTTCACTGCCAACTTCAATATTTAGCTCTTCTTCTTCTTCAATCCAATACCTTTCCAAAATCTTCACAGCCTTTTCGTAAATCTCATGGTTGTCATGGCTCTGTAAATTTTCAATTTTATCCAACCCATCACAGTCATCTATCATTTCTCTATATATATTTATTGCTGTATTGCCCGACTCCTTGTCAATCTCACCAATCTTCAGAATATTTTCCAGACCCTCAAGGCACACTGTCACGACTCTTGGATCAGGACAAACAAGAAGATCACAGAGTGGCTCAATGCAACCTTGGCTCACCAGGTGTCTGATCAAACAACCAAAGTCAGGCATAATAACCAAATGGATATACTCCAGTTATGGAGGGGGAAACTAGCAAAGATAAAGAAACAAAATGAATCTCACAAATATTGTCTAAGCTGTAATTGTATTTTTCCATCATTCAGAAATTATTGAAGCCGCTGAAATTATGGTATCCATATCCTATAATTGGACTACCTGACCAAACCTGGTAATTAACACAGTATAGGCAAGAGAACTGCCCATTAAAAGTCTGCAAGGTTTTATCATCAAGCTCAAATACTTGGCTGGCCATGGTCAGAACTTTGGTGTCCAACTAACTCATCATGATCCCAGTTGTGAAATTTCATTATGTTAACAAAGCCTACGTTAAGCAATTGAATGCCAGCTTATGCTGATTTGATTAAAAGCCAACATGATTGCTGGATCAATTCCAACTTCCAAGTCAAGGGAAAGTATCACTGAAAGTCACTTGAATTCTTGGTTGACAATAACAGCCATTGCTGTTTAAAGAAGATTCTAAATATTGATAGAACCAACAGACTAGATCTATTGGTCTGCAGGGGTCCATGAACAAAGGCCCATTCAGATTACTTGCCTCTACCTACTTATTAATGCATTCAGCATCATGAAAGTGTTCCCAATAAGGAGATAAGTGAGAGTAGGTGGAAAAGATAGGTAAAAACATACTGAATCTGTTCCCGGGTTCCCCCAGCAGTGGCATTGGAAATTGCCCATGCTGCCTCCTTTTTTACTTCAAATTCAGCATGTTGTAGCAAGTGTACAAGAGGAGCAATTATATTTGCGTCAATTACAGCCTGTCAAAATGAAATAACATGTACAATGACATGAGTCAATAAAGGCACAAAAGCCACACAAATAAACATTAGCTGGAGTTCTCAATAAACTCAGTCAAGAAATAACTGTTAATAAGTTTATATAATCGCACCGAGTAATTAAACATCTGACATGCTCATGGTAGGCGGAGCTTTGGTAGTATAGCAAGGCATGAAAATCACCAATCATGAACATACAATTATTTCTGCTTATTACCTGTATCTGATTTCTATTCCCAGCAGTAATATTTGAAATTGTCCAACAGGCTTCTTTTTTGATGCTCTTTTTGTAGTTTTGAGTAAGAAGTTGGTAGAGACAAGGGAGCCCTTGATTGTCAATTATACACTGGAAGCAAACGTCATGAATCAACATCATGATGAGGAGAAAATGGCTTGAGTTTTAAATTTATTTGATGTGAAATTTGGCACAAAGAGACAGTGCAATGCAGTATGCCAGATATTGCGAAATACTTTCTATGGATATAATCCTACTGAATTCGTTGCATGGTGAATAAAAATACAGTACTGAATAAATACCTGAGTCTGAGCATCATCACCCGTGACAATGTTCCCCGCAGTTCGAAGTGCAGGTACAAGGACTGTCGTTGATGGATGACTGCATAAGAACCAATACAAATCATGCTATTTTTAATTGTAACCTAATGGAGTTGATAACATAAAAAAACATACAGCAATAACTAGCCATATCCAAAACTTCCAACATTACACCAAAGAGAGAAAGGGAGAGAGGGAAAAAAAATCAAGATGAGAAAGGTACAAGCTAACTTTAGGATGTTGTCTATGAACATTGCAATGAATCATCAAGTGAGGAAGTGTTGAACAGGAAAAAATTTCAATAAAGTAAAGCATGTAAACACCATCTTACAGTAGAAGTTCCACAAGTCGCGGAGAAACGCCTGCCTCTATCACAGCCTGAATTTTGTCATTTGTGCCATCGGAAAGATAAGAGAGTGCCCAGCAGGCATCAGTTAACACTTCATCATTGGTTGAGTAGATGAGGTGCTGAAGGGCTTGCAAAGCAGGCTTAACCTGACCCAAAAAATTACCAAATATGATTTACTGCTACATTATGCATTATGGTTAAGCATTCACAAAAAACACAAACAAACGCATAAATTCATGATTCCATATATCCAAGGCTGCACAAAATAAAGGGAAAAAAAAGAAGAAAAGTTTCTTACCTGCTCAAATGGAGCTGATGGTTTCCCACGGCAGAAATTTGATAAAGTCCAAGTAGCATTCCTTAGCATTGATAGTTTTGAGTGCTCATTGAATTGTGCAAGTAATGGCATTAGTGCACCATGATTAAGAACAAGATCCCTACAACTGTGAGAGTCACCAGCAACATTGCCCAATGCCCACACTGCCTGCTTATTTGGCATAGATATCAGTTTCAAAAAAAAAAAGTTAAAGATGTTTAGGCAAAGAATAGAGTTTGAAAAACATATGAATTCAAGTCAACCTGTTCTCGAACATCATCATTAGCAGAGCCAAGAAGTTGCACGAACTTGGGGATAGCACCATGGTTGATAACAACCCATGTGTGTTCTGATGTCCCAGACACAATATTTGTCAGTGCCCAAGCCGCCTCAAACTGATAATGAAGCAAAAATCAAACCCTGATAGTAAAAGGAAATAAATTCTCTGTGTCACATATATAGATTACACAGAAGAAGAATGATAATAGTTTTTAGTTGTCCATACTTGCAGCTGAGGCAGATCATGCCTATCCAGGAACTCCACAAAGCGAGGAACAACGCCTACTTTTATTACCTCATCGATGGGAGGACAGCGCTCTGCATAATTACCAGAAAAACTGCTTAATAAGTTAACTAGAAGAACAAAAAAGGTAGACAAAGGAGAGAGGATGGTTGGTTGCATGGCCAGCTTACACACCAATTGATAATAGCTGTCTGAATTGAGCGGTTGCATCTAACTGTAGGGTAGGGTTGTCAGACAATACTCCTTGTACCATTACAGGTATATTTTCCAACTGCCATCAATACTCAAAATTAGAAGAGCTGATGAAATTTCATTCTAAAGTTGGGAAAGGGCAAAAAGTTCTTAAAAATAGGGTTGGGGTCTTCTGATTCTTCATCATCAGGTTCTGGTAACAGTAGTATTACCTAGATCATCTAAGGAAAACAGTGGAATTATTCTTATTTAACTAAGGGTTTCTTATACAAAACCCAAGATCTCCAAACCTTAGATATCCCTTCTGTTTTCACCAATTTCAAAACCCATCAATCGACCCAGAATGATTTAGCATTATTGCAGATAAAATCAAAACCACAAAGCTGGAAAAATAAACGAAAATAGTAAACATTTAAAAAAATGAAAATGGGCAATTTTTTTCTTAAAAAATTAAAGATAAGAACCTTTTTCTCGATCCCAGCATTGGCTTGTGTAAGCTCACTTGAACTCTGAGATTGAAGAAGAAGTCCTTCTCTTCTTTTCTTAAGAAGACTATCCTCTCGCTTGTTCTTCCTAATCTCAACCAAATTGTCCTCCCTCCTTCTGCGAGCCTCGTCTCCATCGACGCCACTCTTGTAAGATTTCTTTCGTGCATCAGTACGCGAACTGGGTCTGAGAGACATTGCAGTTTCTCTACCTAAGACCAAGTTTATCACTGCTTCTCTCTGTGTGCTCGATGAAAGTCCTCAGCAAAAGCGAAGTGAAGATTCAGGTCGAGCTCTCAACAGAGAGAAAGAGGAGCAATAATTGGGGAATGAAATGAATTTTAAGGAGGCAAGGCTATTGGTGTCGGATATCGCCGCCCATTCGCGATTAGAGAATCCAAACACCCACAATATATATCTGGGCATGGGTAAAAGAGAAAACCTTCAACTTCTATTAGATCCTCTCTCTTTTTTAACAGCAGGTACAGCTACAAAATTATAAAAATTTCATAATAATTAAATAAATTGTCAAAATTATTTTTATCAACAAATTGTTTTTTTTAGTAATTAATTAATTTTTTTATTTGATTAACATTAATCAATATTTTTAAAATTAGACCAATTAAAAAATTAATTATTACAAAAAGTCAAAAAATCGATCAAAATAGAGTCGATTAAACTCGAAAAAATCGATATAAATATATATGTATATATAATTTCATATTTATTATATATATAATATATCACAACCCGATACAAATGGGCATGTTACCAACACTAGGAAACGAGAAAGTATAAGGCATTGAAACTCGTAGTAAGCCTGACTTACCACTAAACAACAAAATCTGAAATATGACAGTTATAACTATCACAAATAAAAACTATAAATCCACATGTCACACAAAAACTCAATAATTTAACTTCATTTACTAGCCACTCAAAACTAATATCATGCATTTAACATTAATTAAAATTTCTACTTAACAGAACAACCAATAAAAATACGACTATAAATCTGACATTGAAATTAACAATGTGAAAATACAATGACCATAAAATAATTACATAATAAAATAAAATAATTTCACTGCCTGAGAAATGAAAGACATAAATACTCAACTTAAAAACTAAATCTTTATAAGCTCAACCCGAAACCTGAAAAAATATGAAATAGGGGTGAACGTTCGACTCAATAAGCTGATATAAATTAATTTAACATGCATGTCATTTATTAAATCTACATAAAATATCACATCACGTATAATCACCTATAACCATACATAACAACCATGATGGAAAATGTTCGTGGAATCCAACATCCTTTATATTTTCTTTTATCGTAAATGGGAAGCCGACCCCTCTTTTGACTCTCTTAAAATCCAACTATGGTACCACGGTGAGATCAACTTAACCAGACAATCTCTATAATAACATCATCTTAAATCATGTTGTATCATTGATATTTTATGTGTTAGTGGTGGATTTCACATCATTCTATTTTTCATTGTAAACATATACATATGATGTCATTCATCATCATCATCATCAACATCATATAATATGACATAAACATACATCATACTACTAAATTTAATATAATAATGATAGCTTATATATATATATATATATACATATAATTCATTCATCAATGCTTACATATTATGCTTAAATGCATAATTAAATTAAATATATCAACTCACAACTTGACGACCTTTAATCAACTAGTTCTTTTTGGAGCGCCTAAAATCTAATGGTTAGAAAGCTTCTGAAATACCTTGACCGAAAAGATATACAAAGGACATTAGAACATAAAAGATACACATTAACTTCAATAAAATTACAAATTGACTCTTAAGAGTTTATAGAAATTTCGGCAGAACCTCCCCTAAAACTAAAATATTATTCGCTAAGACAAAAGAATAAACACTTCAAAATAGCTCACAAAGCAAACAACATAACTCAAATAACTTATTTTGGATTCCCAAACTCATCATCACCACTAAATCAATTCATCCAGCCAAAAAATATAAAATAATATTTAAAATTTCTTTAATTATAAATCTCGTTTTAAAAATTCATTTTTCTTAAATTTTTTTTAAATTCGATATGCACTATATAAACAATGTCTTTAATTAAATATAACTTATTAATAGTTAATCATATAATAAAAAGAAATAATTAATATTTATAAAATAATATTTATTATTTTCTTTTTAAATCTTAATAAAATTTTAGAAAATATATTTTATTAGCAATATTTTTTTAATTCATTTTTAAACATCACATATTTATTAAAATAGTTTATATACCTAATTTAAATATCATTTGTATAAAATAACCTTTTATATTTTAAAATATTTTAAATTCAATTCAATTCAATTCATTCTTTCGTGAAAGTTTATTTTGATATTCTAGAAATAAAATAATAATTAAAACATATTAAACTATTTTCATAGAATTTCATAATTTATCTCAATCATTAAAAATTATTTAATTCAATTAATTAAACATAATTTCATACATATGTAAATCAAGAAAATCATATATATAATTCTAATTCCAAATAACTTATAAAAATTAAAGATAATTATTTACTTTATTTATGGCACATTTAAGAAAATAATTAAAAATTATACATATATCTATTAAATAAATAATAATAAATAAATCAAAATTTTATCCTTTTTAAAATATTATTATCATAAAAATATTTTTTCAAAAATATTCATTAACCATAAATTTAATAAATTATTTAAAAAAATCTACTTTCCTCTTCAAAAAAAATCTATTTTCCTCTTCAAAAATAATTTATTTAACTTAATAATTTTTATCTTATAAAATTATGAATTTATAAACCATATTATCAAATTTTAAAAATTTCATTATTACCATATATAATAATTTTCATCAAAATTTGGATCAATTAACCAATTAATAAACATATAAAACTAACTAAATAAAGATTTGGAGGTATACTAAAAATAAAATTGCTCAATTAGGGTCAAAAAACACATTGAAAAGATCAAATAAAATTGCTGAAAATCGATCGCCGAAGCCATCGTCGGAGTTGCTGTCGACGAGCCACCGTCACCACTGCCGGTGGTCCTAGATGTCGAGTCCTACATCATCATGAATGTCTTACCGCTAGGAACACGGTTTTGCCGTCCACTCGCCGCCACTCGCCACGGTTTGCCGGAATCAAAGCCTAGAAGCTTTGGTGACCGAAAACTTCTTCCTCTTATTTCTTTGTTATCGTCCAATCATTTCCTTCATGATTTATATCAAATGAAAGCTCTCTTGAGCTTTCCATTGATACCAATATCGCCGGAAACCGCCACCGAAATCGATCGAAATCTCGATCGAAAAATTCTGCCTCTCTCTCTCTCAAACCGAACCAATCCGACCACTAATAGTTGATTAGTTTGTTTTTAAAACCAACCAATCACCGTTCACCAAAATAGAAAATAATAAATTTTTTTTTTTTAAACAAAACACACACACACACACACACACATATATATATAACCTTAATTTGATAAGAAAATAGAAGTTGGCTTGGTGGTTAGAAGATTTATTCTCCCTCCCACTATACTCAACTTCAAATCCTAAGGACTTTTTTTTTTTGAAATACTTATAAAAATAATTTTCATAAAACACATATTATCTCATAAAATAACACTTCAAATCATAAATCATTAAAAAAAATTTAGGTCATTATATAATGCAAATAAATATAATGTAATTATAATTAAATCAATAATTTATATAAAATTATATTTTTTATGTTGTCAATTCAATCAAATTAAATAAAAAATTATATATATATTAAATTATGAATATTTTCTTACTAAAATATCTACTCACGCAACAGGGTAATATGTAATAAAGTCATAATTTTGACATTGAGTAAATTTTGACATCGGATAAAATTAAAACGAAATTACTGATATTTTTTTAACTCAAAACAATACCATTTTTACTTGATAAAATTAACGTCATTTTGATAAAAAATTAAATTAAAAAAAAATTATCTAACCTTCTCGAATCAGAAAAATCGATTTTTTTAACTAATTTTTGAAAACTAGTAAATGGAACTGATCGGATCAATTTTTAATTCGGTTCTAAATTTTTTCAGTTTAATCGATCAGTCCGATCCGATTTTAACAACTATGAGATTAACCGTAAAGAAAAAAAAACATTCCTGATACGCTACAGCAATGGTGTATTCAACTCTTCCAAATTTACATCCACTTATCAAACATAAGACGAACTAGAATAAACTACAACTACAACAACATCTATGCAAGAGCTGTGAGATATGAAAATATTAAAAATTGAATTCAAATCAAGTGATTAGCAAGGTTTTTAGAATCAGACTAGTAAAAGCAAAGGATCAGAAGGTCAAAAGTTTGATTGAAATTGAATCGATTAAATCGAAAAAATCGGTATATATATGTATATGTAATTTGATATTTATTATATATATGATAAAAATAAATACAATTTAACATTTATTATTTTTGATTAAAAATTAAAAAATTAAAAAAATATAATCAGCTCGAACTGAAAAAGTAAATTCAGTTTGATCGGTTTATCGATTTTTAAGAGATAAAATTTTAGAACTGATCAGCTTATTCTTAATTTGATTTTTAATTTTTTCGGTTTGACGGACGGTTCGGGCCGGTTTTGACAACCGTGGTTAGTAATGATCCCACTTTTAAACACAGATTTCCTAACTAACCGCTCACAAATTTTCGCCTTGTGCACCGTTTCACTCAGGAAGCAATATATACAGACAGGCCACAGCGAATCTATATCCTATACGTAAACCGCTAGATTTTGGAGCAAATCCAGGGCATCGATTAGATCTGCTCGTCAATATCAAGTTTCTTGTAGTTGCATTACTATATGCTCATTGGTTTCGCTGCTTAAATCTAGCTGAAAATTATGGTGATCACTACTCCTATTACTCCTGGTCAGGTGCGTGTTTCTTTTTGGCTCATTTTTCCTTTTAAATCTTGCTTCGATTTTAGTACCTGATTTAGCAGTGTTCAATTTTTAGGTCTCTTTTTTTCTCGGAATCATTCCTATAATTGCTGCCTGGATATATTCTGAGTTTTTGGAGTATAAGAAAAATGCTGCTGCATATAAAGCGTGAGTTTTAAAATTTTGAATGTTTAGCATTGTTACTCTATATATTTGCAGTTTCAAACTTAATGGAAATTGCTTTTATTGCTAGTAGGCACTCTGATATTGGTTTAGCTGAAGTGGGCAATGAAGCGGTTAAAGATGACGATAGAGCTGTTTTACTGGAAGGAGGAGGTCTTCACTCAGCTTCTCCTAAAGCTAAGAGTTCTCCTCCCTCATCTCCGATTTTCAGGTTTGGGATTGTGAAGGTGTTCACTTCTTCTAGTTCCTTTAATTTATGTATTTTTCTGATTAAATTTTGTGGTTGTAACTACTTAGTTTCCTTCTCATGGACGAGCAATTCTTGATTGAGAATCGGTTGACACTCAGAGCTATGTGAGTGTATTATGTCTATTGGATTTAGATTCTGAAATGTTTTTGTTGAATTCTCTTTTGGGTTCATTGTCTACTTCTCTCTTCCTGTGCAGATCTGAATTTGGTGCCCTTCTGGGGTATTTTTACCTGTGTGATCGTACAGAATTCTTTAATTCATCAAAGAAGGTACTACTGTTAACTTCTTAATATTATTTCTTTTTGATAATTGGATCCTTATTAGTTATCACCAAAGCATGCAGCTAAACAGATTTTGAGTAACAAATGACTTATTGAAGCATGGACTTCAATCACTTTGCTTACCCTCCTTAATAATCTATTGAAGTAGGTGTATTTACTTTATTGTATCCTCATGATCCAGCTGATTTGAAATAATGTTTCATAACAATAAATGTTTATTCTGCATTAATTGTAACATTTGCAACGTGGACAGAGTGGACTTTTTTTTTTGGCTTTCTTTTCAATTTATGTATCTATTTACAATTGCAATAATCTACAAGAACTTGGTTTTCTTTGTGCTTCTTTTATTTGGTTTTAATCTCAAATATGGTTTGTCTGTGCAGAGTTTTAATAGGGACCTTTTCTGGTTTCTCTATTCTCTTCTCATCATAGTATCAGCAATAACTTCTTTCCAGATACATCATGATAGGTCACCACTTTCAGGGAAACCCATACTTTATTTGAATAGGCACCAAACTGAGGAATGGAAAGGATGGATGCAGGTGTGTTACACTTTCAAATAATATGTAAATTTTGAAATGTTCATTATGAAGTTTCTGCTTTGCTAGATGGAAAAGTTGGTCATTTACCTTGCACATAACTTTTGGCTGTTTTTTTTTGTCCATTTCCAACATAAATTCTTAGCACTGCACAATCTTCACCAAAGAATAAGCCATTTACAGAAAATTTCATTTTTTTTGCCTTTTCCTATGTTTTCTGAAACTAATACGTGGTGGGAAAAATCTTCTAGCATAGACTGTTAGGCTTCAATTAAGTATGTGCTTCTGCTGTAAGTCTACAATTGGTAATCTCACTCATTTTCCTGTCATCTTTCAGGTATTGTTTTTGATGTATCATTACTTTGCTGCAACAGAAATCTATAATGCAATCCGAGTGTTTATTGCTGCATATGTGTGGATGACTGGATTTGGGAATTTCTCATATTATTATGTCCGCAAAGATTTC